>CM056380.1:81852670-81916804 GCA_029718625.1 Synaphobranchus kaupii
CCCTAGAATTCCTTCATTCTTTCTTCTGTTTTTATCTATACTTTTTAAATTACCATCACTAATTTAACTGAGAACCAGTTCACATCAGTAACAACCTGTTGATATGACTGTGATATTCCATTAGTATTTTGACTCATTCATACCAGGGTTTCTCAATTAGAAAAAGCATCTAATAATTTTTTTATATTCTGCTATACTTTAATTGTCCTAACTTTAATTACACATACAGTAAGTTCACAAAAATCTGGGACATCAATTGCATAAAATGTGTTGTTGCTTTTCATAATTCACCATTTTTCACTGTGTGGTTATACTTCATTACAAGTATCCGAATTTGGTTTTGTCAGGGCAATATTTATGTCTTTTTTCAAACCTTACAGATGTTACAGTAAATTATATCTCTCCTTACAGAATACATAGGTTGAGTGCCCTTATGATTTGCCCTTACGAAAAGACATATTAGCAGTCCATAATCTTCAAAGCTGAGGTAGACTTCCATTTGACATCAGTATCTGGGGATTAAGAACAAAAACTGCTTCAACTCTGTGTACCAAAGGTGCAAACTGAACTCACAGGCAGCAATAAAGCATATGACACAGTCTGTTAGGTTTGCAATTGATGTGAAGGGGAGCCTCCCTTCTCAGTGGAAATATAACAGAGTTGGATGAAGAGGGACAAAGATTTACCACATTGCTACGTTTACCTTAAAAAGGTTGATTGCAGGTCAATCTCATTGAGAAGGGTTTTTCAACCTTCCAGGGACCCCCACCCAGGTTCAAAGGCATCCAGGCGACCCCCATCATGTTAAAAAGGGTTATATTAAAAAAAGGTTTTACATTTTGAAATATTTTCCCAAATCTACTGTATGTATAGTCATTGCATACAGTACCTTCATCCCCTACAGTACCTTCAAGGTTCCCCTGGGGTCTGTGGACCCCCCGTAGAAAACCCAGGCCATTGAGGACAGTCACTGTTCCACCCTGCCATCACCTGGCATTGGCTGTCTTTCAGAAGCTAGTGGGACAGGTTGCTGCTGCCTCCAAAGTATCCCAATTTGAACTGTTGAATTCTAAGCAGCAGTATGTTGCATCTTCATTATTCAGATGGATGTAAAGAAAACATTCACTGCATAGTGTCGGGGGTCTCATTGTACTGCAGCGGCTGTGGTGTAATCTTAGCCCAAGAGCATCAAGAGATTTGCATCAGCACAAAAATGGATGATGCAGTTTTCGTGCAATAAGGCAATCACAGAGATACATCCTGACAACACTAACCTAATTGTACACAAACAGAGCAATGAGGATTCACAATACAGGAACAAATGAGGAAGTTATTTTGTTATAGAAGACTTTCATAATAACAGTACAATGCTCTGGTAAATAACATGAACCAGGAAATTAACTTGCTGTGAAAAACAAACAAAAAAACAAACAATAATAATAAGAAGAAGAATAAAATGGCTTTATATTTAATAAAATGGCTATTATATCAGAAGTATTTCTGATATAAGAATTTTAGTTTTTAAGCTTTTGGGGTCCAGTGAAAAAGCTTCTCCTCTTTCATTAAGAATTTAGTTCATTTGAATCACAAAATAGTTAAATGGAATTCTTGTTGGATTTTAGAAAAGATTCTTTTTTTTTAAATGACAAAGTATTGCTTTGCTTAATTCATTATGAGCTGGTGATTTAAATGTAGAATGTGTTCTGGTGCCTTTTCTCAATGTTGATTTGCTTGGCAGTGCAGCATTTCCTACATGACAGATAATCATTGTAATTGTCTTTTGTGGGTTTTTTGTGCCACATTCAACATGAATGATTTAGCATTTTGGTCAGATGGGTTTTGTTACCCCTAATAAAAGGGTAAATAAACACAAAAGTTTTGAAACCATTTTTTATGTTGAATATACCGAATCAAACCAGCTTATGGTTTTGTTTTGTGTTTTTCGTGAGCACACTGATTTTAATTATTTCTCTATGTCAAGAATAATTAATTTCTAGCAATTTAGTCTACTTAAAAGATACTCAAGAATTAAGTTCTGTAAGTTCATTCCAGAGCTAAATGGCATGCTGTATGGAGTGCTCGTTTTAAAATCAGTTTTTAGAAGATAGGGGAAAGTACTCATTCCTTGGCACTAAACAGACTTTCATTTAGACAGCAAACTTGAGGCTGCCCATTCTTGGGAGAAAAGCACACAATGTTCTCGTTACCTGCGTTACCTGGAGCCCTGGCTGTTCTTACAGACATCCCTCTAACCCCACTCCCCTACCCACATTCCCCTTCTCCCACTCCTCCCCCTCCTCGACACCATGCCCCCCCCCCCCCCCCCCCGGAGAAACAATCAAGGCACTCTAATTGGACGAAGACAAACAGGCTGCAACTCTGAATTAATCATGATAAACGCAAGGACAGGGGATAGGGTGTCCTGCTGCTTTGGTGACTGTTGGCGACATAACTCCGGTGGGGCTTTTTTTTGGGCTCTAATTAAATGACCAACAGCAGCATTCCTTCTGAGTGAACATGGTTTAGTCAGGGGCCGGCCAGTAACCAGCCGGCTCGCTCCTGAGCCAGGGGAATCGTAATAAGTAGAGGTGTGATAACCTTGCAGTTGTTATAATCGTGTCATATGTGTTATTTATCTTTTTTTCCTGAAAAAAACATAAGTACATGAAAATACACTGGCTAGCTGTCACGGAAAAATAAAATGTCTCTCTTGCTAATGAATATACTATGAATTGCTCTGATTTGAAGTTGCTATACTATAAATTGCTGGTCCAAGAATGTTGGGTCACAGAAGAATCACCTCAGTTAATGCAGCTCTGAGTGGATTTGGGGGGGGGGGGGGGGGGGGGTCTAATTGCTGTTTCATCATCACTTGTCCATTTTTACTCTATCACGATTTAAATAAATGCAGCTATTTTTCTTTAGAGTATATACTTTATTTATCCTTATTTATCCAGCAGAGAGAGCCCCATTGAGATTGTCATCTCTTTTTCAAGGGAAGGCCTGGCCAAACCTGCAGCAGACACCAATAGAAATACACAAGCATACACAACAAATGTGCCCCCGCTCCCCCCGGATGGAACACACCCGTTTTGGCTGGAATACAGGTAGCAACTGAAGGTAGAAGGTAGGACCTGTGTTGCTGTGTTGATTAAGATACAGTATCAGTGTGTCCCATCATGCTACCAAGGGGATGATTTTCTGTAAACAATCAGTATACAATACAAGTATACAGTATACAATAGCCTCTGTATCTCTGTGCCCTGAGCTCTAGCTAAAGTGTATGGTTTCTGTACCAGTTCTGAGTTCCAGCTGCTGGTCTGCCATAATAGCAGTAACTGTTACTGATTCAGCATTCGTGGCAGACAGCCTTTCTCTGAAACAATCAGGAGTGCACCAAAGTTCTGCCACTATACCGGGAGGTGAGAGACAGGGAAGCATGGTTGTCAGACACAATTAGAATTTAATCAATGGTGTTATTTTAATGCGGATCTACAATTGTACTTCACTGGAACACTGCTCGGAAGGTTGTACTCCAGACATGAATATTTCCTGATTTTCTCGCACCATCGGCACCCAATTACCTAAGTAGACTTTTTCACTGATGTACGTAAGATACTTCCTTTTATGTGCATTACAATCCACCGGAAAATTTATCAGTTTGCTTGCTCATTTCTGGGTATGGCTAAAATCCTAATTAATTATTCCGGAACAGTCGGTGGTACATCAGGGGCTTATGAAAATCTATGTTCCACTTGAAAAACAAATATGTGAAAATAATGAATGCAGTTCCTTCATGAAGGAAAGCATTGGGCTGCAGTGCTTAGTGCTGCTACTGTTGGACGTAAGCATCTGTCAAGCTGTGTAAAAAGGGTGTTTTTAACAAATAATTCAGAACAGCATATCACTGTTAGTAAACAGTGGTCCTTTTGCTAAATACTGGTGAAAATAAGCCCAGTGTCCAAGAAGTAAATTTACTTTGTTTCACTAAAAACAATTATTATACTTGTCCGCAAAGCACGCACCAAAATAATTGATAAGACACATACATTTTCTGTGAATTAAGGGTGTTGTTTAAGAAAATAAATACCACATTTGTATACCTTGCACAAGCATTTTATTTTATTCCGATGTCATGAAATGGCATGCACTCTGATAAAAAAAATTGTATATACAGTATATATATATATATATATACGTACATATCTAAAAATAATCAAACTTTTCAGATGTAAGATATGATCTAGCTCTCTGGCAGAACATATCTGCCTACAAAGAAAGTGGCAGAATGCTGCAGTTCTTTATCACAGCCATATCTCAGCAGCTTTATTTTTTCTTTTTTCTTTGCCTGCCACTGTACTTCAGTGACCTGATTATGCCAAGCACTTCGCCCACCAGTGATTTTCAATCTCAAACCTTTAATGAGAATCAGATGAAAGAAAAGCTCTTCAGAAATTACCTAGGAGGAGTGATGGAGATTGCTTCTTTAAAAGAGGCTTCAAAAGAATGGACACAAGAGTGGCTAAAATGGGGTCCTGTAAAAAACGCTAATTTAACACTTAAGGAAGTGAGCAGGTGTACTGTATATTTGTAAGATTCATACTTGAGGAAGGTGTGCCTCCGTACCCAGGGAAAATAACTCCGATGCCACCACACCACCACACTCACCAGTGCCTGTGTCACACTCACCCTGCAGTTTTGATTGACAGACAGATCCAAAAAAAAACGATCTCCAGTAGGCCTACAAAATAGTCTGCACCAAGATAAAAATAATCCCTTCAGTCAAGTTATTGGAAAAACCATTTACCAATATATATTATTATTTTCCACTGTAACTATGGGCAACAAGCATACGAAGGATGCAATAAAATGGCTTACCCTCCAATAAATATGCTTTAAGATGATCAGAAGGGAGAGATGAAGAGGTACCTGACTCATTCATCCAATTTTATGACTAATTTGAGCAGCATATGTCTGGGCCAATAATTAAATGCATCATAGCCCATACAACTTCAACTAACCTCTCTCAGACAAGGCCAAAGAGGGCATGTCAAATTGTCCCTTCTATACCATGATTGATTTTCATAATATTTCAGCCTTGATCGGCATTCCAGTTTTGTTTGGCTTGTGTTTTTTGTTTTTGTTTTATATAACCTTTATATCTGGTTGGTTTTCTTCCACGGTCATTTATACATTTTTCTTCTGTACCTAATTTTAGAATGGTCTTTAACAGTCAAACATTAAAGTTCAGTGCTTACAAAACTTTAAATTATTGTCAACAACTTCCCAAGATAGATTAAACGTTTAGGTAGTTGCCAGTTATAGTTATGGCTTATTTACCAACAGGGCAGAGCGCATACGTTAATTAAGAAGTATGAGTCAAGGAACTTCATAATCATTTTGCATAACTATGTGCAAAGCAACCATTTTGTTTATGTTGTTATGCAAGAATGTTTTATAACTAATGAAAACTAAATCTGTGTTGCAAACATAGCACAAAGATTAAAATTTGTCATTCAGCAGTGCAAATGTAAGTCACTGATACAGAGTTCCCACATCAATGCAACAGATTGCTTTCACATATTTTTAAAGTAGTTTACTTGATCAATATGAAGCAATCTGAACAAAGGAATTTAAGTAATATTGAATTGGAGAGTGTGGGTGTGAAATGTAAGTCTCCTGACCAGATAATCCTGCTCCAGGGTCTGTCTGTTTAGTTTGCATCCAGGCTCTGAATACATCTCTTCAAAGACAACCAAAGCAGATGGAAAAGACACACCCCCAAAAAATTAAAAGAGAAAGACTGTCTGGCCAAGAAAAAGATGTGTGCAAAAATATAGAGATATATGTACAATATATATAAGATGTAGGTTTGTCAACAGAACATAGCCTAGAAAAACAATTAGTGTTACTGGGAAAAGTATTTTAAAATATTAATATTTCACAGTGGGATTCTTACTTTTTTTTTTTCAAAATGTGTACAATGATTGCTCCCCACATAAAGGCCGTTCTCAATCGATGGCTTTTATGTGAATGAATTAATGAATACACATGGAAAAAGAAGAAAGAGAAATACATCCGGGGGCTTCTTGTGGGAACATATGTGTTGATGCAAAGCTCCAAAGACATACAGTATGTGCTGATGAGAAGACTCCAAAATATTAGTCAGACACTATTCGCAGCTTCTGCTAAAGTGTCTGCATGAGCCATCCTTGACAAATATTAGCAGTCAGTCCATTATCACTAGATTATGTAGATAATTTTCAAAATAATAATTAGTACAAATGGACAGGCAATAGCCTACTCTGTAACTCTCACATGGGGGGTAATAATAATATTATATAGTCTGTTTATATACAGTATATATTATACAGTATACTGTATATACTCAGTCCTTGATGCTGATGGGGGACATTGCTGTGTTGGAGCAACCACCAAAATCAACATGAGTCATTTAACTACCGAATGATAAAGACAAAAAGACAAGACCATTGTTATGCAAAGCACATCAGAATGACTGGTCAGTGAATTCTCTCGCTCTGAGTGCTATAAAAAACAAAACGGGTCAGCGTGTTAAGGTTCCTCTTCTGGTCCTCAACCTGGCGGGCACCTTGGCCAGGAAGATGTACTCATGAATGCTAAGGAAAGGCTGGCCCTAAGCTTATGAGACAGTGAACACTGCTGGTAATGTTTTCCAAACTTTCAATAACATAAAGAGGAAATGGCACTGCAGTCTTTACTCTGTAATGACATCAGAGCCACTAATGTCCAGAGTGAAGTGATGGCATATGATTTTTGCAGTTTTTAGAGAACATTTCAAGTTAATATAAATTTAAGCTTGGTGGCTCTACTTTAGGCGAGGAGTGAAAAAAACCCATACCAATAAAAATGCATAAATAAACTACTTTTTGTTTTTAATTATGTTTTGATATTTTCAATGTTTATAGAGGGTGGTGATTTAATTTTTACAATCAATGTTACGATCCTGGGGAAGGTTTGGACCTAAATGCACGACTGGGAGGCAGATTCAATGAAGGGATATTTATTAAGTGTTGGGGTAGTCCCAAAACTGTACAGAAAAGGAAAAACACAGTATCACACAGGAATGTTGCTGAAAGTCCGATACGGACTGCTCCAAGCCGGAGCTGGACTTGGAACTCCGGTAAGGGTTCCAAGCCGGAACTGGACTGGACAGGTGGTGAACTTCACACCAGGGCTGGACTGGAACTGGACCGGGAGGTCCACTCAGGAAACGGGTACTGGAACGGAACTTGTTCCAAGCCGGAACTGGACTCTTATGGATGGTGAACTTCGCCCCGGGACCGGACTGGCACTGGACCGGGAGGTCCACTCTGGAAACAGGTACTGGAACGGAACTTGTTCCAAACCGGAACTGGACTCATACGGATGGTGAACTTCACACCAGGGCTGGACTGGAACTGGACCGGGGCGACAACTCCGGTACTGGACAGAAAGCAGAGGGTAGTTAATTTGGAACTTTTAGACAGGAAATGGACCGGGAGGTTCTCACGGAGGTACTCCGATTATACAGGTAGGTAGCCGGCGAAACTCGGCAGAGCTGGGTGGTGTGGCGTGGCTCAGGTAGGTCCGGTTGGAGCTGGCTGAATTCCAGAGAACCCGGAACCGTAACCGTAGAACAGGAGGTAGCTACGGCCGGACAGGAACAACTGAAGGGTAGCCAGCATAGAACACAACCGCGGATCCTTCGCGAGCTAGAGTTGGAGGTACCGCAACACACACACACACAAACACGGGGAACAGACACTGCTACGGATGAGTGGGAGCCGGGACAGCTGATGGTTAGAAGGAGACAAGTTAGCAGCATGCAAAACAGAAAACGTCAGGGGAGGATAACTACCAATCCGCAGGACAGGTGTACTAAAAGCTGTAAGGGGAAATAATCCCACAACCAAGCGATTAGCAAACACGGGACCAAGAACGAGAAGCATGTACAACGAGTGAGGTTAGATAACAAACAGTAACAGGGTCAGAACGGTAACACACGTAAAGAACCGACAAAGAAGGGGAGACAGCAGGTGGGTTAAATAAGGGAGTGAGATAGGAATCAACAAGGCACAGGTGCGGAAAGTAACCGGGAGTGCTTGCTAATTAGACAGGTGAGGAATGCAAGCAACGAGAGGGGAAGGCGACAGGCGGAAACCAAAGTGGGAAACAAAGAGAGCCAAACAGAGGGGAAACGCCCAGCCCGAAGCAGAGGGGAAAACACGGACAAGGGAATCCAACAAGACACGGAGGGACAAGACAAAACCGGGAAAACGGACTGGATGGGAACGGAACGTCACAATCAAACCAGCACTGAAAAAATGGAACGACTGTAAATCTGTATTCGTATATACAGTATATCAAGGGATTACATAAGGACACACACATAGACAAACTTAACCGAAGATGAACCGTGCATGCACCAAAATCTCCCTCCTTCGTTCGTCCACACCACCTCACGAGCAAAAAGGCCTGAAGTGGTTGCCATGGCGACGGTTCAGACAGCCGTTCGCTGCGAGTCTCATGCTAGCAAGTTGTCAAATCAAGAGTGGCCTCTGCCTGCTGTCACAGATTTTCTGGGAAAACAGTAAGCAGTGTCCTGTAATAAGAGAATGTCCCTGTGCCTATTTGCCTAATCACCGCAAGGAGGAACATCAAACAAAGGCCACTTGAAAGGGTGACAAGTCCCTGGAATGGAAGGCCCCCGATAGCAGTATCTTCTGAGAGAAGTGACACTAAAGGGTTTACTCAAGCTAAAAAAAAAAAAAATCAACAATACATAGATAGAACAGTAAATAGACAGAAAAAAACTGAAAAAGTAGTGCAGCTGTGTACTTTACTGATTGCCCAACTGAAATCAGAAGACTGAGATGGTTTGATTTCATTTTATGGACTTTGACGATTTAACAACTAAGAGTTATCGCTTTCTACGTGTCAAAATTCACAAATATCCTATAGAAAATATGTATGTGCCACCCAAACAGTAGATTATTTTGTGCAGTAAACCTTTCTCCTTTATTTCCAACATTTGTTCTTCAGTAACTAAAATAAAATGTACTTTTTTGAAGAGTGGATTATTAAAACACAAATAGTTACGGGTGACTATGTTTTTTATATATTTTATATATATATACTATATATTTTATACATATTTGTACAGCATTATACGTATCCACTAGAGCTCAATGTCAATTAAATTTGATTGACAAATATAAGTACAATAGTACATGTTACCACAATAGTATGCGATTGACAATCACTGAAATTACCAAGAAATATTGGAAAACAATATTAATGTTACAGAAACATGTTTGTACTTGCTGGGAAAAGCGTTAATAATTGTTCAAGGTGGTAATATTTTTTGCAAGGTCAGATATTCTTTCAATACTATGCAAGGTGAAATATGAATGAGATATTGATGGTGTAATAAGGGGCAAAAGAGCCATGTTTAATGTGAATGACTAGCATTCAGAGAGCAGGTTGTAAATGAAGACATATGAAAGTAGTTGAATATTTGTAACATTAATTTTCCATTCAACACTGAATAGCCAGTTCAGAGCACTTGAAGGAATATTTAGTGGAATGTCAGTTATTTTGTGTATCAGATGTTTGAGCCAGCCACAGGTTGTGTTACCACATGCAAACACATACACACACGGTGTCAGTTAGGACTGATAAATGGAGTACATTTGCTCATATTTATTTATTAACAGGGTAGGTTGACTGAGCGCGCATGCTCTTTTACAACAACGCCAAACAGCCACACAGAAAGGCCCCGGCAGGGAATCGAACCCGGAACCTGCTTGTTGTGCGATGACAGTGCTATCCACTACACTACCGTACTGCATTTCCACTGTCAAGGCAGACTACTGTGTGTCAAGGGCTGGCTGTGCTATTGTGCACTTTTCTAGTACAAACCGCAATTCCAAAAAAGTTGAGAAAGTATGTAAAATGCACATAAAAGCAGAAAGCTTGATTTTTTTAAATTTTCTTTTACTTATATTTAATTGAAAACAAAGACAAAGAAAAGATATTTAATGTTTTACCTTATCAACTTTATTGATTTTTGTAAATATACGCTAATTCCAAACTTGATGCCTGCAACACGTTCCAAAAAATTTGGGACAGGGGCAAAACAAAGACGGAAGTAAAAAAAAACACCTCTTTGGGACATTCCACAGGTAAACAGGTGATGCTATCATGACTGGGTATGAAAGGATATCAAAAGACTCTTGCTATCTTATTTTCAGGTACTCTTACAAGCAATACTATAACCTCTCTGCATTTGGAATGGATCTCGATGGGAATTGTGGGGTGGAACTAGATTAAGCTGTAAATTACACATTTCTCCTGATTTATTTTCCCAAAATGGATAAAATGCCATTTTTGCCCATCAATCTACAATCAATAACCCATAATGACAAAGTGAAAACATGTTTTTAGAATTTCTTGCATATGTATTAAAAATCAAAAACTGAAATCTCTCATGTGCATAAGTATTCAAACCCTATTTCATATTTGGTCACATATCCTTTGCATGCTGTTACTTCCTGAAGTCTGTGACCCATCAACATCAAAAGACTCTCGATATCTTAATTTCAGGTACTGTTGCAAGTGATACTATAACCTCTCTGCATTTGAATGGATCTCTATGGGAATTGGGGGGTGAGACTAGATTCAGCTGTCAATTACACTCGTCCAGTATGGAACACATGACTGGCGAAATGGCTATACGTTATCAAGGGTCTAAGGTATCAAACGAGCCCCAAACCGTCACTCTATAGAACTCTATGGGGAAAAAAGTCAGGAGAAGAAACCCTTAAAGTGATCCATCCATATCTACTCCATATCTGGCCGTAGAGTGATGGTTTGGGGCTGGTTTGATACCTTAGACCCTTGATGACAGCCATTTCGCCAGTCATGTATTCCATACTATACCAGCATAATTCACAGCTGAATCTAGTCTCACCTCCCAATTCCCATAGAGATCCATTCAAATGCAGAGAGGTTATAGTATAGCTTGTAACAGTACCTGAAAATAAGATATCGAGAGTCTTTTGATGTTGATGGGTCACAGACTTCAGGAAATAACAGCATGCAAAGGATATGCGACCAAATATGAAATATGATACTTTAAAAATACATTAAAGCAAAGGGTTTGAATATTTATGCACATGAGAGATTTCAGTTTTTGATTTTTAATACATTTGCAAAAATTTCTAAAAACATTGTTTTCACTTTGTCATTATGGGTTATTGAGTGTAGATTGATGGGCAAAAATGGCATTTTATCAGGAATGTAGTGGCCAGACAATCATACCATTAAACTACTCCATGGATGAAAAGTCTATGTATCATGAGTGTAGCACACACACTTCAGTAACCGCAAGGGCATGTACACAACACTGTTCATTGAATAGTGTTTAATGAGAAAATACGCAGTCTTTTATGAGAACAGCACCTTCTCTTGGGTTGAGTCAGAAAATCTCTTGGGTTGAGTCAGATTTTGTTCATGTGACACAATGTGGCAAAGCTTACAGTACTACTCTCATAGTTCTGGTCTACAGATAAGGTTTTATTATTATTATTATTATTATTATTACTTGTAGTTCTTTTTACTGACAAAGAAATATCTGTATAATTGCATAGGATGCACTCATGATACTACACAATGTCTGAAAACACTTTCTTTGCTAATCAAGCACAATTTGCTTTGCATTTGTAAAGAGGTTATGAAAGGCAAACAATCAGCAGAATCTGCATGTAGAGTAGAGACACAACCTTGTTTTCATCATGACTCATCTGATCTCATTCAATTCAAAACAGTTATTAGGCCATTTAGATTATGGTGTTTGTCTTATTCAACAGTAATTAATTCATGTAAGTGCAATATATGAGCTTGAATTTTTAGGCACAAAACATTTGTAATGTCAGGCATGGGGAAAACACTGAGACAAGTAATGAAGTTTATATTTGTTAATGTCCTGCTTCAATCAACATTGCAGTTTCCTTGTCCATTTTCATGTATGAGAGACAGGTCTAACAAAAGAATTATACTGCCATGCTTTAATGAAACATGTGAAACATGCAGTCCTTGGCCCTGAGGCCTATGGCCTCGAATGGGATGTATGTAAAAGTAAATCTGTATTAAATCTGTTGTACTCCTGACCAAGGCATAAGCTGAATTGTTTCAGTAAATATCCACCTGCATGAACTGTTATCAGATTAATGGCATGGAATTCACCCTGAATAATGCTATCCTAAACTGAACAAAGTAACATGGTTTCGTTTGCCAAATTGGCTACATATGTTGGTAAATCAGGTGGGTACAATATATTGCATTTTTAAATCAAATCAAATTGTATTAATATAGTGCATTGTAGAAAGAATTTGTCACAGCATACTGTACTTCATTGTAAAACCCACAGAAAGCATGCCAAAGGCACCAGTATAGTTCCTGCAAACACTGTCAGCTGGGCACCTTTTTTCAGCATGTTTCCATAGCAACATTACATTTTCAAAGAATAGAGCTATTGTTTCTGATAAATTATTAGTTCAACTATGAAGGAAAAATAAAGAGTTCAGGAAACTACAAGTAGAATACTGAGGAACACCTGCAGTGTCGGAAGAGCAATAATGAATCCATGTCGACATAAGAAGCTGAGAGGGTTCACAAGGGGTGGGAACATGGAGATGTGATAAATAATTTGCCAATCAAAATAATTTAATGGTATAGGAAGGATTATCTTGAGTGGGATTGTCCAGTCTTACCCGAAAAGAGTCCAAAATGTTTTTGTTTTAGCCCAGCAATAAGACACCTGATTCTACTTATCGAGATCTTGACCATGATTAGTTAATTAGTTGAATCAGGTGTCATAGTGGTGGGCTAAAACAAAAACCTGGACCCACACCGGCCCTTTTCGGATGATATTGGACACTCCAGGTCTAGAGGAAAGCTTCAGTTCAAAAGAAACAGTCACAACTGTAGCAAGCAAGAACAGAGATTACAGCAAAACTGCATGCAGTGATAGGTTGCCTTGAAGTTGCAGTGGCAGATTTCAAGCTTCCCATCGTCCTCGAAAAATACTTTCATGAAAATAGGTCTTGGCAAGTATTGAAAATAATGTTTTTAGTTCTTTAAAGTGCTTGATTTTTTTTGTGTGGAGTTTATTAAACAAACTGTTCACATTTCAAATAGCATAAACGACCCTCTTAGGAAGTGATCCTGGATACAAATCTATATTGTACTCAGAATGACTGGGGTTTGGAATGGGGTTAAAAAGGTTCATCCTATGACAGTTTAATTTTTTAACGATATTCAGGACATTAAGCCATCATGATTCAATTCAATTAAATTCAATTAAATTTTATTTGTATAGCGCTTTTTACAGAGAACTGTCACAAAGACGCTGCACAGGGAAGACAGAAATGATATATGTGGAGAGTACGGAGCATTGATTTGCACTGAATTGCAGAAATTGTTTTTCTTTTTTTCAGCATATCTTTGTGGCCACTTATCCCTGAATGATACACCGTAATGAATGAATGTTACAGTTTTTATGGAAATGATGAAGCAAAAACCAGGGACTCTGCCTAAACATAAAAAACACTTTATTTGTTGATGATGTTCGTTGAAGTTTTTTCTGGGGTTTTGGAAAACACATGTGTGGGTGAATATTATCTGTTTCTCCAGAAAAGAAATACAAAATTTTCAAACACTAGTCTCTCTACTTCAGAATGACTATAAAACAGAGGGCAACTGTCCATCAAAATTCAGAACTCACAGTGTAAAAACATGGTCCCCTTAAGTGATGCAACGACGAACAAAATCTGAGCATCACTTTGATGGTGAGTCTGTTTGTGTCAAGAGGTTTTTGAGAGGAGCTCCAGGACGGATTTCGCTTGGATCAGACAGAGGTGCATCCGTTGCCATGGCAGCTAAACCCAGGCTGCACCTTCATGTCTGCAGAACTCAACGGCGAGGACGAGCGGCGAGGCAAATTTATGCCGAGGTCGGTGCAGTGTTCACAGACGATATTTAATTCATAACTCTCCCGGGCATCTTTACAGTTGTGTGTTATGTTGATTTAAGTGCACTGAGGCCAGCCTGTGCAATATGCTGATCATATTAAGACATCAACATGACACCATCAAACATTGATGCACAGGCAGGGCTGGAAATGTCACGTTGTCTATTGTGACACGCTTTGCTGTTTGCACACATTTCAAAAGGGGCAGCTAATTGGTGTCAGAGAAATAGGAAGCTGAGAGCTTCCTCTGTGAGTTGTGTATTCCTCTTTCAGGGTGATTCAGGAATAAAGGTTGTGTGGCTACATTTCACGCGTCGTCTGCCCCAGTGAAGATGGTGTTGACCGTGTATCAAAACAAACCGGATGCGAGTCACTCTTAAAATGTCACCGATTCAATTAAAGCTGCCACATCCTCTTTTATATCCTCTTCTATTCTAAAAACCTAAAAAAACATTAATACTACCACATTAAACCTCCAAGTCTGTTTTTGTGGTATTAAAGAAAGTGAATTTATTTTACTTGTGTCTGATGAAGACATTTTCTATTAAATCCAATTTAATTTTACATGTATATTACACTGTGACAGGGCTCAGTCCGGGAGAGGGGAATAGAGGCAATCTGCACATGCACCTGGGTTGCATTAACTAATCAGCCCAAGGTTTTAAAAGGGTGCTTCTTTTCTCAGTAGGTGTATGAGCCTGGTGAATGTTTTCTCAGTAGGTGTATGAGCCTGGTGAATGTTTTCTCAGTAGGTGTATGAGCCTGGTGAATGTGACTTTGTGCCAGACAGAGCCCTGCTGAAAAGAATTACTTTGGTTTTGGTCTACAGTTTATTTTTTTACTTTGTTGTTTTAGTTTTGGGACTAGCAGTTGGGTGATCTGTAGATGTCTGAAAATAGCAAAACACCAAGGCTGTCCAAATGGCTTCCATGTAGCTTTTAAGCCTGAAACAAATGTTACCTGCAGGTGTATTAGGCTCCTCTTGCTTCATTAGGTGCTCATCCTCGACACTCATACAAGCCTTTGCTGAAAGCCACCTCTGGAAGAGGCTGGGAAAAGTGTTCTTATTTGTTGTACAAAAGCACACATGGTATAAATGGTGATAACAGAAGATCATGTAATGCTCAGGCTACAACACTCCTAACTGCTGGGTTTGTTTTTCAAACTGTAGTGATCCTGGATATTGGGTCTGCTTAGCAAAAATGAAATGTACAATAAAGTTGAATTTGCTTTACCATCTTACTCTGCATTTTCCTATGGGGGATGAAGCAGTATTGGATTTTAGTTTGTTTAAAAAGGCATCTACATATTATTTAAATATTATTTGAGATAATATTTAAGAGGTAATAATACACCAAGAGCAATGCCCACCAGATTAGCTATAGCAATGGAAAAACAGTATTAAATGCAGGTGTCAATGCGTGACCAGGTTCAGGGTAAATATTTTTAAAATCCTGGACATAAATACATATTCAAGTTGAAGACATTATATATGTTAAGATTTCTCCTGAAGCAGACATATCCAACACCCCTATGTGAATATACAATCAGAGAACAGGTTTGGTAGAGGGTTTGATGTTGTATGTGCTGGACATTTACAACTAAATGTTTTTTTCAATGCTTAATTTTCCAGCTCTTATTGCCTACAAAACAAAATTCCAACATATTTACATGCAAAGCTAAAGTTTAAACATACGTACTAAGTAATAACTGTGAAATAACTCCTGATAATTTAAGGAGAAAGTCCTCTGTTCTCTTTATTTTCTGCTTTCTTAAAGCCAACTAAAGTGACAATAATTTTTTTTTAAATGCATGTGCTGCCAAAATAACACTTGGTTTGTGTGCGTGTTGGCATGTCACCTCCAGTAGTGTGTGGGTCTGTGTGAGTTAACTGTCTCCTAACTTCTAAAGAAATGAAATTCTAGAATATTAACACTATTACAAGGACTGTTTTACAATGACCCTGCTTCTAATGTACCGGTTCTGCCCAAAATAGCAACCAAAATACTGTAGTATATATATGCTATTATGGAAATTGAGTCTAAACGGGTGCAAATTTGTTTCAGAAGGCTATCAAGCTCATTTGACATATTTATTAACCAACTTATGTAGGCTATTTTGCTTGTGGAATAAATATATGTGGAATAAATGACAAAGATCAAATGCATCAAATGTTGCTAATGCTATGTACAGCATGCCTCAATAAAACTTGCACATCAACTGTGGGAAAATGTTATTCTAATGAAATATCATGAAGGGAGACAATGGAAAAAGGTATTATCTGGCAGGGTCTGCAGGCACACTTCAGATCGCATTGGTCTATCGTGCATTACTTAAAATAAATAAATAAATAAATAAACATTGTCTTATAAAAGGAAACAAAGTACGAAAGAGCCAGTGAGGAGGAGGTAGTTGGTAGGGTTCATCACAAAGATGAGTCACAGAAAGTTCTGCAATATAGGTGCCAAGACAACAATTGCTACTATCCTCCTCAAGTTTACATATTATTTCACTTGTTTTGCCATCTCAAATTCATTCAATGGCTTGTTGCTGAAAAGCATTTTTGGTTCCATGCATCACAGACAAAAGAAATGACTTGTTATTCTTGATGGTCAGCATAATAACCCACAAATCTGGGTATTTTTTTTATATCAAGCCCTAGTATTAAACATTTGAGTAATACTGCCGGCAAACTAATATGATATTGATTATAGTCGCATTGTCCTTTTATATGCATGATTGCTAACAAGAATATGTTTTAGTTGTTTACATAGTTCTGTTCCAGTGACTAGGCCTCATTTTTTCACCATAGATATTGTAATAAGGAAAAATACATGCAAAGAGTTTTGCAGACATGGCATAACAGTAGCTTGAAATTAGTATTTAAAAGTTGGAAAGCAATTAGACCACTTTTTCCGAACCAATGAAAATACAGTATATACATACAGTAGCTGGCTAATTATGCATAATGTGTCTGTGGTGCACAAAAATCAGGTAGTCTGGAATGTTTTCCCTTCTGGTCATTATTCAGTGAGCTGTATGTTTTGAAAACAATACATTTTATAATTTAGCTTTGCTTCAGACATATGGACCATCACTGGATACCCTTAAATACAAGTTATGGGAACCTGTGAGGTGCATGTGCACAGTGCAGCAGAAAGGATCTGAGAAAGCAGTGATGTTTCCTATCGCTGTGCACGCAGAACTAAATCATGCCAATTCACTTAGCTCACTGCATCTTCATACAGTTTGACTGTGTGTCTAGACAATCGGATATAGTATTCCCATTCGACCTGTGTTCTAAATTATTTATTAATTAAGCTCTTGTATATACACTACATGACCAAAAGTATATGGACACCTGTTCATCCAACATCTTATTCCAAAATCATGGGCATTAATATGGAGTTGGTCCCCATTTGGTGTTATAACAGCATCCACTCTCCTGGGAAGGCTTTCCACTAGATGTTGGAACATTGCTGTGAGGATTTGTTTCCATTCGGTCAGAAGAGCAGTAGTAAGGTCGGGCACTGATGTGGGGCTATTAGGCCTGGCTCAGTCGGCTTTCCAATTGATCCCAATGGTGTTTGATGGAGTTGAGGTCAGGGCTCTGTGCAGGCCAGTCAAGTTCTTCCATACCAATCTCAACAAACCATTTCTGTATGGACCTCTATTTGTGCACTGGGGCATTGTTTCTGAAACAGGAAAGGGCCTTCCCCAAACTTTTGCCACAAAGTTGGAAACCCAGAATTGTCTAGAATGTCATTGTATGCTGTAGTGTTAAGATTTGCCTTCACTGGAACTAAGGAGCCAAGCCTGAACCATGAAAAACTGCCCCAGACCAAGGGGTGTCCAGATACTTTTTAATGTTGTGGTGCTCTCTCCATGGGTACACAGCTGTGGTAACACACCTACTCACACCCTCCTTTGAGTGTTGAATTTTCTTGATACTTTGTCAGATAGCATTTCACGGACTACACCAAAAAATGTTTGGGAATAATAACACTGGAATGCACACCACAGTTCATCCTTTTAGTTTCATTTGATTTTTTCATTTATTTATTATAGATTGCAGAAATAGCCCTGTCCAGTGGATAAAGAGGTGCAACATTTACAATATTTAGTTAAGAAAGTTCATGAGGTCTGTCATTCAAAGTTGCAAACAAGTTGTTTAATAGTATACAAGTTTCTTTGCCACAAAGGCATTACCCCATTTCATGCAAGTGCATTTCACCATTTAGAGCCCTGTAACATAAACATGGCAGCCAAAATAGCAAAACTTTACATTTAAAGCACAAAATAACATGTTGGCTGGCATCTTTCAAGATATATTTGGCACAGTTGTGATTATGTACAATACAACATACTTAGAATTAATCTATAAAGTGTAATGACCATCAGCTTTAACAAAAACACACTATATGAGGCTGAGTAATTTTAGAAATGGCCATGTAGTATATAAAAATGAGTATCTTGCTGGAAAATAAGCAGGCCATTTTAGCAATGACAAAAGATCAGTTGAGCAACATCAAAAATTCACTTAAAAAATATCACCTTCGTTTTGTCAATCCGTATAAAACATGTTGTTCAGGCTTCCAACACTGCAAATATGTACCTAAAGAGTTGATAAATCATGTATTTGTACAGATGAATAACATCAAAACAGCATTTTACCGCCATTGTGCACAAATATAATAATTACTTTGCAGGACGGGAATAGTAAACAAAGGCTCAGCCTAGCCCAAGTACAGCAAAAATAAAAAATAAAATATTAATGTAAAAATACAAAGGGTTGAAGATAGTGTGCTTAGTCATATCATTTTCGTCGTATCACCTGCCCCACCCTCACCAATCTGGTCAATGTGGGTTCACCTACACTGGGGAATATCTCCGTTGCTGGATGCAAAATGATGACCTAATTCCATACAATATACATATTATATGACATTCCATCACCGACAGGTTTTCATTACAAACCCTGAAAAAGAAAATGCACAGCGCTTGCCACAGTTCACTCGTCTTTTCCCGTTCGTTTGTCTGCAATGGGATGCACGTCGCCTACTGCACCGTGGACCGCAGCCTGATGAGTGGGGAGTTTCAAAGTGCTTTCTGATTAATGAGGGGGGCAGCCTACTTTCTCCTTACACAATGTCACTCGGTGGTTTAAACACCTGTGGTTGTTTTTTCTGTCCCGTTATTCAACACATCGTCGATTCTGTCGTCTTCAATGACAACTGTAAAAAAAAAAGAGGAAAATACAAAGCGATGGTCAGTTTATGTCGTAGCTATGATTTCATAAAAGGCGAATAGCCTAAGGTAGGCTATATTCTTGACGCATGAAGAAGGGAAACGAGCGTAAATAACCAGTTACCATGGTGGAGGACCATTTTCAAGTTCCAAATTAAGTGATTAACAACTCACATTTGTAATATGATAATGACTAGACGACCAAAAGACGATTGCCCTCAACACTGATATAAATTATTCATCACACGTGGCGCAATAATACGCCATTCAGGGAGAATTTCAGAGATGGAGTAAATAGACTAATGCGACTATAAACGTAATTTCTACCAATAAGCCAAATGTCGCGTTGTTGGTGTATTGGACCTACTCTCTTAAGATCGTATTGGGTTATTAATCAAGCTTAAACAGTAGCCTAAAAATTCTAGCCTTTTTTATGTTTTTATTCATAAAGCGTGTTTTAGAAGTTGTGCCAAATTATACTGCATTGGACATGCTTGGTAGCCTACACATATAGGCATACACAACACTATTAGCCTATTATTCATGAACAAAATCTTACCTCGTTTGCTTCTCCCAATCTGCCCAAGTTTTGGGGGTCTTTTGTTTTGAGAACCACCAAAGAAGTTATTGGTATCCTGCAGGCGACAGGTGAAGGAAATTTGCCCGACGTCTCCATCATCGCCGTAGTGAGTAATTTTCTCCTCATTGTAAGGCAACACTTCCGACATGATGTTTCCCCCACCAGACAACAATCGACAGCGGTCGATACAAAATCAAAAGACAGAACCCGCAATGAAAAATATGAAAATTGCAATCGGCAAACTGCGAAGCTAATGCGCTACAGTATCTGGTTACCTTTTCCGCTCACACGTATCGTAGCCTAGTGGACGCCTGAAAAGTGAAACACACGGTGTTTGCGCTGGCCAAAGTCACATTATTCAAAGTTTCCTATTGTTTCAGTGAGAACGTTTATGATCGCGAGGCATACAGTTGCGTAGGTATGCGCTGGTTCGGACGTTTGGAAAGTCGCACGGAAAAGCTGATGTGGGGAGAAATGCAAATTGGGGAGCGATGCAAAGCACGGATCCCTGGGAGACTTGGCAGAGAAAACACGTCACGGAGCCTGGGTTTTCCTGGTGTAGCCATACAACTCTTCCCAATTTCCACCGTTTGGCATTGATTACTTGCAGTCTCTCCGTCCAGTAGGCGTTACCCCTGAAGCCTCGCGGTCTCTTTACATAGCCTATTAAAACGATGCTATGAATACTTTGTTTTGGCACGTTATTTATCTGTTTATTTTTTAATCCCAGATGAATAATAATTCGAAGGCTTTATCGGTTCTACAGAAGCGTGCAAACCGAAAGTTAGAGCAACGTGACAAATGAGGCACGTGCTAGCAGGTGCAACACAGACGCAATAGGCTACTGTATGTAAAGCAGCTATGCTCAGCATTGTAGCCTACTCGTTTCCTCTACTTATATTGCGTTTGATTTTCCCCTGACAAGCCCAAATTCAATAAAGACATATTACAGAGATGAGGCCTACTGGAAATATCTCTGATCGGACGTTATTAGCCTACTGAACAAAAAATTTGCTGATTTTAGTGATATTTAACACCTGAAATAAGTGGGGTTTCGTGACATTAAATAACGCCGTCCGGGTTTTTCCAAAGTAGTCTAGGCTATGCTATAGCTCATTGTTTCATGTTTATAGTGCTTGTTGGCTGTAGTTTCATTAAGAAAGGCTATCCGCATTATATCATGCAATACCTTTTTATACAACAAACTGAATACGTACATTATGAAGCCATAACAAACCTTAATGTTTCCAAATGTAATATTAAGTTAACAAAAATCTCTTTCAACCTTTAGAATCCAAGTAATGTAAAATTACGCACATTTCTTGACTAAAGCATGCGAAATATTTACATTTCGTTTTCCACACCCTGCATCTACACTCGCATCAGTTGCGTCGCTGATAAATAAATTTAAAAAAACACTTTGCGAATTAATGTGCTGTTGCTTCCCTCTTCTGGTGAAAGCACGTACTACTTAATTATACATTTTGTATAGAGAAATATGCAATTAAAGGGATAGTTCGGAATTTTGGACATATAGTCTCAATTACGACTTACCCATGATGTAGTAGATTGATGGAAACCATTTTCAGCTAATTCCATGCTGTCCCTTCTTTTGGACATACACACGTTGCTAATGCTAGCGCAACTCTAAGGTAACCGGTAGCATCCACTACCAAACTCACTTAAACACTCCACAGTGCACCCAAAGCAAATAAAATACGACGACAGTCTATCGGGGTTATTTTGAGTGTTTATACCATCATTTTTGAAGTAAAACTATCGTTGAATCCTTTACTTTGTGCTGACCTATATTCTCTGTGGAAGTACGGCAGCGGAGCGATACTTTACGTTACCTACGAATGTAGTGCCGGCACTGGTCGACTACAACAACAAAGAAGAGAAACAAGTTGCAATGGCCACGTTCGCTCTGCCGCAGGACAAATGTTGCCTTATTAATTTGACCATACATTTGAAAAATACATTTCATCCCCATGAATACATAAACCCACAAAAAAATATTTTTCCACAGTGATTTTGAAGAAAAAAAAAACCATAAGGCTGTTGCAATGTGAACTACATAGATTTTTGTGAAGTGTGTGAACATGAAAAATGTGAAAGCACAATTGACATTTTGTACCTCCAACCCAGTCAGGATTCCCACTCTTTTCAACACATTATTTTCCAGGACATTTTCTTTTTTATGTGACCAACACCTGAAATATAGATTGTGATCGTGGAGATATGGAGATTGCAATTGTGGGGGGTGAGATTGTGGTTTCAGACTTTAGCCTTTAAAGTTGTCTTGTACCGTTGCACTAAAATATTTTCCAGGACAACTAATGGAGCTCTGAAAACTGCTTCAAAAAATTCTAGGTTTTCCAGGATGTGGGAACTCTTTGCCATCAGTAAAATGTGATCTCTTTACAAAAGTACTGATTCCAAACACATTCCACATCCGCACACGCCTACACTAAACATGTCCGTTCAGTGCAATTGAGCCTTTTGTTTTTGTATATTTATTTTAGGAACCATTCCAACAGAAAACATAAACAGGCCTGCATGATTTGAATGCCACTTTCGACAGGAATAATTTCATCTGACAAATTCATTGCGAATGCCCCTCCCCCAACAACACACATTATATCTGATCCCTGCAATCAGATTAGTAGCAGATTATCGCCTTCCCAGTAAGTGCTTGTGACATTTAACGTCTTCCTATTAAGCGACAGAAGGGAAACCTGGCTTTAACCGTCACCCCTATTACGAAACAGTTTTCCCATTGGAAAAGAAAGGTGTTGATGCTGGCCCCTCAGCATAAACGAAGGGGCCACCTGCTCTCTGCTAGCTGTTGTACAGCGGGACGACTCGCTCAATGGGCCCCCTGCAGAGGGGGCACGTTTTGGGCTCGGGCAGCGCGCGGTGGCACTCGACGCAGGAGCAGACGTGTCCGCACTCCAGGAAGACGCAGGAGCGCTCGCGCCCCAGGCACACGACGCAGGCGCTGGGGGACACCGCGTCCTCGTCCAGGTCCAGCTCCTGCAGCCGCCGCCGCTGCTTCTCCTCAAACTCGTCCCGCATGCTCCGCAGCCTGCGCCTCTCCCTGTAATGCGCGTAGCGCCTGCGCAGGACGAGGAAGAGGATGACGCAGGTGGCGATGCCGAAGGTGGCGGTCAGGATCTTCCAGACCCGGACCCGGGCCTGCTGCTTTCTCAGCAGGGAGTCATAGTCCAGGAGGCTGAGGAAGTACTGCAGACCCTGTTTGGGGGGCTGCAAGCGAACCAGGCTGTTGTCCAGCACCAGCTCGCCCACCGCCGTCACGCTCGATCCCAGCCTCAGCATCTCCTCCGTCTCTTTGACCCCCTTGGGCCGCTCGCCGCTGATAAAGTGTCCAATGACGTCTGTGAAGGTCTGGGCCACCGGGTGGAAGTTCTCGTAAGTGGACTCCAGGTCCAGCTCGGCCGAGTCCAGGGGCCGGATGACCCGAACGGTAGCAGCCACGCCCTCGTCGTGGGAGGCCAAATCGAAAGGCACCGTGTTCGTGCGCTGATGAATTATTTTCTCACAGTCATTCCTGGGGGGGGGGGTTTAGATACCAATACGTACATCACCAATCTTGACAATGTACAGAAAACACAGACCTAAAAATATGATTGTTCATTCTACTTACTCTTCTTTGCCAAATTAAATCATCAACAAAGTCCTATGAGTTACTGCTACTCGTGAGCAGTTCTTCTTTAATGTAAAATTATTCTAAGAGGTAGGTTGACGCTTTTGATGTATTTCTTTTTGTTATTCCTTGCAATATATTTAAAAGAATGTTGGACTGAAAGAGTTTGTCTTTTTAGATCTTCATCAGGGTTTGAGAAGCCAAAGATAGCCAAAGATAAATATACAAACCAGATATGAGTAGTGCGATTCCATACCATCTTCTGTTCGCGGAGGGTCAGTCTTTCAATGACTCCTTTACAGTTGTCCACAAACTGACTAGTGAGAGAATCTTTCACAGATCTCACAACCCCTATGGAGAAATTTCACAGTGCAGAATGGGTGAATCGCATGAAATCCAATTAGGTTTTACACATCCCTCAGCACAAAATCTCGATTCGTCCACCTAAGACTGAGGCCTAAATTCAATCTACATTTGTTCTTAACTGTAGTTCATATTTAAATGTGTCTTGTTTTTATTCAAAAATACAGTTGGTTCTGTTCAACAACCAAACTTTTGCAACATTTTTTGTTGTACACCCCTCTCTGGACTGTTGCTCAAAAAGTATGTTTCAAAATAAGTTTCAAAATGTATAAATAACTAAGAACTATCTTACAGAATTATTGTCCTCACATTTCATAACACTTATGTATTATGATACCAAGACATTGTCAGTAAATTGTATGGTTCAGAATATTAAATGATGCACTTCTAGTGCCAAAAATTCCTTGACAAATGGTCTAATCACTCTAATGTTTGCCTAGGCTCCCCTGAAAACACACAACATGCATAGCACATACAAGGCACCAATTAAATATATATAATTTTTGTTCAGCTGATGCGGCTCAAAAACAGTTTTAAAGGAATGATCAAACAGCAATGTGCTCATGTTTCTGTCAAAGATATGAACATAAGAACAGTCAGTCAGTGAATTATCCCAGAACAATTATGAAACCTTGTACATTTTTCATTGATATGTTTAAGTCTCAGCCCCAAACACTGGTAAATGGACCACACCTTCAATTACTGCATATGGGATGCAGTGCCCTGGTGAATCCATCAGTACATTTTTAAGATCCTGATCAATGGAGATTTTTTGGGCATCCTGCAATACAAGTTGAAAAATGCAACAAAAAAATTTGTGAATGAAGTAAAAAAATAAATAAATAAATAAAGTGAGCACCATAATTCATTGGACAGTGACACATTGTTTGTCATTTTGGTTCTGTACACTAGCACTTTGAGTTTGAAAAAATCCAAACAACCCTTAAAGTACATATCTACTGCATATCTGGCAGCAGAGTGATGGATTGAGGCTCGTTTGATACCTCAGACCCTTGATGACTTACAGCCATTTCGCCAATCATGTATTCCATACTGTTCCAGTGTAATTTACAGCTAAATCTAGTACCACCCGCCAATTCCCATAGAGATCCATTCAAATGCAGAGAAGTTATAGTATCGCTTGTAAGAGTACCAGAAAATAAGATATCAAGAGTCTTTCGATGTTGTTGGGTCACAGACATCAGGAAGTCAAACAGAAATTACATAGTCCATGTTGTAATGCAAAAGCCATCAGTCTGAATAGTCCATTACTAAAACTGTTTCTATGTTCTACCAAGAAAGCATGCATGAATGGTATATATATTTACCTTTAACCTGGTAGCAGTGGCTGATTTCCTCCTGTATATCGAGTAAAAAACAGCAGTTAAAGCTGAGCTGGTTGCCAGGAGCACAAATTGTGCAGTTGATGGCTTACCACCGTTATCCATCTTGTGGATGACTGTAACTGATCTGGGGGGGGGAATCAAAACTTTAATGAATTGGCAGTATCACATTTGCAGCAACTATGTTTACAGTACCAAATCACCAATATTAATAATATTAATTATAATAATAAACACACACACACACACACACACAATGAATCTTCACAGGTCACCTAGACTGTTGACGAAAACGGGGTAAATCTCGGGGGGAAAAGTTGCCAAATAGTTCATTTAAACAGTAGGCAGCACCAGCAAAATAACCCTAACTGACCCAATTGTGTGAGAGAGCCTAACATCAGCTCCTAATGTTACATGCCTTGAAAATTAAAGGGTTAGTTCGGAATTTTGGTCATAATTTCTCAATTACGATTTACCCATGATGTAGTTGATTGATGGAAACCATTTTCAGATCATTCCATGCTGTCCCTTCTTTTGGAAATACACACATTGCTAATGCTAGCGCAACTCGTAGGAAAGTAGTAGCATCCACTACCAAACGCACTTAAAACACTCCAAGGTGCACCCAAAGCAAATAAAATACGACGACAGTCTATCGGGGTTATTTTCAGTGATTATACCATCATTTTCAAGTCAAACACTTTGTGCTCACCTAAATTCTCTGTGGAAGTACGGCGTTAGTTTAGTAGCTAGGTAACGTAAAGTAGCCTATAGCTCTGCCGGCCAAAAACAATATTGCGCGTGTGAAAGAATCAGACTCGTAGTATTGTTAGCTAACGTTCAGGTAAGATGGTATTTTGGTGTGTATTTCAACGTTGTTCAAATCATGCAACAAAAAAAATTGGCACCACAAAGTTTTCACCGATTTCCAGTGGAAGATCAACAAAGAAAACAGCTTCTTGCTGCTCGCATGGATGTCACCAAATGAGACTCTAAAAAAGTTTGTAGTGACCATTTCAGGGATGATGACTATGTGAAAATCAAAAAAAGGACGGGCGGGACACCCTCTACTGAAGGAGACTGCTGTGCCATCACCTGTTTTTCTTCATGCACCGAAAACAACTGACGAGCAGGTAACTAATAAATGATTGCATGCGTGATCTATCTATTCAGCTAGCTAGCTAGCTAGTTGCCACGATTGGGAAGTCATGGAAGTGGTCAAACTTTTCCTGCAAATTGGTAGCCAGTGTGCTTGCTTGTATATGCTGTGTTATTCTGTAGCATGTTTGTGTTTAGCTGACTTGTTGTCTACCAAATATGTAACTTTACGGCAAAACGGATTGTGTCGGCAACTGTGGAGTACAGCAGATAGCCTACAGGCAGATACCCTGGCTAATCTACAGCTAGCTCCGCCGCCGTACTTCCACTGAGAATTTAGGTGAGCACAAAGTAAAGGATTCAACAATAGTTTGACTTGAAAAATGATGGTATAATCACTGAAAATAACCCCGATAGACTGTCGTCGTATTTTATTTGCTTTGGGTGCACCTTGGAGTGTTTAAGTGCGTTTGGTAGCGGATGCTACTAGTTTCCTACGAATTGCGCTAGCACTAGCAATGTGTGTATGTCCAAAAGAAGGGACAGCATGAAATTATCTGAAAATGGTTTCCATCAAATACACATCATGGGTAAGTCGTAATTGAGACATTATGTCCAAAATTCCGAACCCTTTAAGTTTTCGTTTGATCAATTGTAGCGCTCTGTCATGAAAACTGCCATTCGCATTAGAAACCGTGTGTCTACTGAAAAACAAGGCTCATAACAGCTGTGTGATATGATAGGTAAGTTAATGCCATGCCAATGCGCTCTGCTTGTTTTTAATCTTGTAGTAGCTAACTAAGTTAGTTATTGTAAAGTTAATGTCTTCAGTAAACATTGCTCCTGGTCCTGGGCGCACACACAAGTATCACAACCAATGTAACGTTAAAGAATGCTGCTAACAGTTACCACCACATAATATAACAGCTGAGCAATTTTAAATGCACAACCGCAAGATTAGTTAACGTTGTGGAAGTAACGTTGGCTAAATTACAGTCGGCAGTTACCGTACCGACCATAGAGCTAACGTTGCTTTTGAGTTTTGACCTTGCCAATGAACTAGCTGGCACGTTACAACAGACCAACGCTAGCTAGTGCAAGTGTGGGATGGGACTTGTAAGCATATCACCTGCAAGACAACGCCGCTCATCTGGCACAACTTTGACATTTGAAACGGGTTTATATTACGTTATATGATTAGCATGCCATTGTTATATGACGCTAAGTTAGCTATGCCATATAGTAGCCTAGCTACATGTCAAAAACCTTTAAGACGCGGCAGACGGCAAACGTTAGCTACTGAATCTGAAGCTTACCCACTCTGGAGGTGAATCGCCAGTTAATGCTTCTTAATATAGTTACCTAAATTACCTATTAAGGCGTAGAGCATGAATGCTAGCATAAAAAGCTGCTGGCGAGACCTACTCCTCCTAGATGCTATCTTTTTAGCGTTAGCTACTAGCTAGCTAGCTAACGTTAATGTAGCTAAATTTGCTCCCATTTGAACTTGTGTGATTACGGCTTGCTAGCTACTTAACGTTAGCTAGCTTGCGAAAGACAACTAGACAGTAATCTGGTATGAAATGTTTACTCTTGATATTCCTATTATTTTGTGGATCAAAAAAGCTGAACACAAGTTTCAGTGTAACTTTATATTCGATACTTGCTTATTATCAAACATCCGTTAACATCACATGACGTATTATAATTCTACATCCGGTGTCAATAGCAGCACGTGGATCAAAATAAAAGTATAGCCCATATGCAAATCAAAAAACGGAAAAAAGCTTCTGCTTCGTTACATTGCAAACGAAATGAGATTGAAAATTTGCATGTGATAGGTTATTTTATTAATGTGTAATTATTTTATCTAAAGTTACAGTTGACATTGTTTTTGTTTATGTAACTACGAGTGGTGGAATGACATTCATGACAACTTGCCAGTATAAACGTCCACATTGTGAACAAAATTATAATTAGTATTACACCCTCAATTATTCAATAAATAATACAAGTACTGAGCAGTATTTTAACATGAGGGAAATATTTTATTTTAATAGTAATTCAGTGTAACCAACAAATATGTTATTAAACCATATATCATACTTAAATAATATAATTATTGTACAGAACAAAATCATATTTTAATATACATTTTACTTCAGTGGTTGGACTGCACTGTAGGTGGTACTCTTTTACTCTTTGGATGGGTTCCTAGTTCATAATACAAAAAATATGCAAAGCCACTCTTCATTCCTTTTTTGTTGTGTATTTTGGTTTAATATGTATCATCTGTTGAGCCTGTCTTGATCTTTTCTAAATTACTTTATATATAGGCCTAGGACATGCTAGCTCTAACCTGACACTTTGAAGAAGACAAATGTTGTAAATGTACCAGCATGGCTTTTTAAAAGTCCCCATAGGTATGCCAATTAAATAAAGCTATTAATGATAGCACAGCACATTGACAAGTGCCTTGGTATATTGTTTGTATCATCATGACCTATAGTCAGTATTTTTAAAACCTTGAATTCTTTTGTTATTTTGAGAACTCTTAAACCTTTAAATGGCATCTGTGACACTTGTGTTTCCGTGTCCAGTAGATGGCAGCATTTGGATGTACCTGACATTAACACAAGTCTTATATTATGACATGTAACTGCAAATGCCTGTTTTGTAAAAGGCAAGATTGGTCACCTGTTTTGAATTAATTGTTACAGAATGAGCCATTTCTGTAGTTAGAATGGATCTGAACTTTTTGTATTATCTTATAAAGGTATATATTCATTTGAGAGAAGAGCTGTAATTAGAAAAAATAAAAAAATCCTCATGCTTTTAATGATCATTGTGTAGTCCACGGAATGTTGATTTTACTGATAATGGGACTCTGAACCATCTAGAGTCAGATTCAGACAAATCATGGTCCCAAACTCTCAGTAACACATTTAAATGAGTGTTACTTCATGTACAAATTCCTCACTGTTTCAATAGATTTTGTTGATAATGACTGTTAAATTCTCCAACCACCTGCTTGGTTCTTTTTGCACATATGGCACCAGGCTGGTTGAAAGGCAGCCTATTTTTTACTGTGAAATTGTACTCTATGTCATGCCTATTATGGTATTATTATGGTGTCTCACACTGTGAAGGGAAAAGAGAGGAAGAGGACATGCGGCATTGTCTTTGGTTCACTGCCTAGTTTATTCCTCTTGAAATTAAGTGACGTGAGTGACGTATACACTGGAATTGGGTTACAACTGTGTCAATTGGATCAATTGTCATTTGCTATGTGAAAATTGAGTGTCCCTTATCTGAAGTGTGAAAACAAGGACCCCGGGTCAATTGCAGCATGAGCACAGCAAATCATTAATTGGGAGTCACGTCCAAGAATGAATTATCACATGTCCAAGAATGAAGTGCCGTATTGTGAATTACTGTAGGATTCTTTTTATTTATTCTTTTTTTTTCATTTTTAAAGTTGTCAGATTTTCTAATTTTATAATGAATCCATTTAGGTTTACAGGGTTGTAAAACATTTTATTCATTTATATATGAATAAAAATTCAGTTTCCCAGCTTTAGGTGCTATTCATAAACCTGGTACTTTACATAACATAAACATTAAATGAAGCTGCAACAAAACTGCTGTTGTAAAAAAGTTTTTATATCATATTAATCTTTTAAAAGACATGGGATGACGCAACAAAACTCCAATACTATTACTACAGGGACTGTTTCTTTTGTTTTACGCAGCAAAACTCCAATACTATTACTACAGGGACTGTTCCTTTTGTTTTACACAGCAAAACTCCAATACTATTATTACAGGGACTGTTCCTTTTGTTTTGGGTTAATAGGATCTGTAATGACTCTATTGGCAAAATTCAGTCTCCATAATGCCTTTTAAAAAATGTTTATGTAATAAAGCACTGTATGTTATATTAAGACCTTTCCTTACCCAACAAGTTCTCTATACAGTTTGTGATACATATAAAAACTTATGTAATTATAACTTTTCTTGAGTTATGTTGGAAACTGGAAATTGTCTGTTGTTTTCCTGGGATGTTATTTTGACCATGACCATTGCCTTGTCACCCCATGTAAAGCCAGGAATGAGTAGTACATTAAAATGACCTTCCCTTCCCCACCTGCTTTCGTGTTCACGCTGGATAAGCACTGAGCAATGAAAAGAACAAAATGAATCCATATCTCTGAGATACGAACAGCGAAAACAAAAGTGTTGAAAAGGTAATAACAGTAATTGTAATGCTTGGGCAGAGTTCCACACCGTGGACCAAGTGCATTCCGATGAGAAGAGACAATAATAAATTAACTTGGGGAGGTTGCCAAGGCAGTGACTGAGCTGAGTGCCGAAGCCAGTGTAAAGCATACAAAGAGAAAAGGTACATTTTGCTGGCCATGGCCCAGATACAATCTAACCACATAATGCTTTGTGCTTATCCTTCAGTAGCAAAATGCTGCTTTTCCCCCCTCTTACTGGCGTGGTATGATAGCACGTACTCAGTGGTTGCTAAAATCAATGAAAAGAAAATATGGGGCAACCCACATATTCTGCACTAGGGATGGACATGTCTCGTTTTCATTAGGGTGTTTGTCCCCTCAGATTTCTGGTTAATTCTGGGATAGGACTATCCAATGGCACAAAATGTATGTGAAATAAATAATGGAATCACTGACAAAAACAGAATTGGAATATTATGGTTCGTTAATCCTTCCACAGACATTTCCTAATTTCTCGCTCTGACTCTGCCTTATAATCCATACCTCGACAGGCAAATCAATCAGTGCATAATGCCACCATCAATCTTTGTTAAGGCCAACCTGTCATCCGGGTGATGCCAGTTGCAAATATCCTCCATCAATCATGAAACTGAATTAATGTACAAAATTTAAAAAATAAGAATCTGACTATGACTACAAATACCACTCACGGTTATCATTACTGCCACTAGTTATACTAGTTCTGCTGCTACTGCCACCACTACCACTAATAATTCTACTGTTTTCACTTCTACAACAACTACCATAACCACCACTATTACTACTTCCAAATGCATTAAAACACCCACCAACTCTTCTGCAAAGTCTACTATTATTATGACCATAACTGTAATTCCTGCCACCACAAGCACCATCACTGCATAACCATAATATTTATGACAATTATCATTCATACTTCTATTACTAGTACTGCTACTGCTACTGACGCTGTCACTAGCAATGTGCAAGAGGTGTTGTGCTATGCATTAAATGCGTGAATTAGCCAGTACCAGAGGAAATGTGGAAACATCCCCAAATCAAAAAGCCAGTGGGACCACAATGTGCACCAATGGGGGTATGAGTAGTGTTGCTCATATTTCTTCCTCTGCATGCCACTCCCTGTGAAGCCAGAGCACAGCTTCAGCGGGCTATGGTTCTTTTAAAAACTACTTCTTGAGGTCAGCAGAGTTTCTCTGGCTTGGCCATCCTCTACATTATGAATGAGCAACACTATAAAATAAATCAAACATGAGTGTATTTCTCATCTCAGAGTTTGTGGTGTTAATAGATACATCTTTTGGGCATCGTTTTTCATCTCTGTTATTAGGCTATAAGTCTAGCGTCCAGCAGTATGCCCTTTAAGACCCCCCCCCCCCCAAAAGAAAAGTCTGGGATGAATTACTTTTCTCTCTGGCAGCTCTGTCTTTCCAGGTTTTCAGGAGGAAAGAGACAGTCACGCTTCACAGTATCATATGATAGCCACTGTTCTCAGCTGTAGCTGTGAGCATCATGTACAAATCTCTCAGTATCTCTCTGATCTGCTAGAAAGCGAGCCATAAAAAGGCACCTGCCATAACCAGACTGGATCTGCTTGGCATAAACATTGAACATTCAGTACTGACAAACTGCTTTAAACTAAAATACATGCATACATATTTTCTATTGTATACTGCTTGCATGTTCAAAGCTACATTCAATTTCAATTGGTAATGGACTGAATTGTAGATTTTAATATAACAAAAAAAGGCACAAAATGTTCATTTGTTTAAAACATAAATTGGACATGTGCTGCCTTGTAACATTTTTCAAGCCTCATTTTTTACATATTCATGAGCAGGTGACAGCAAACTGTCCCTCAGAGGGACAGACGCACACACACGCATGCACACACACACACACGCACATACAAACATGCACACACACACACGCACACCATTCCCTCATAAATCCTCACGTCAACATAATACATGCAACCTAGATGTGATAATGCGGTAACAAAGACATCACAATTAAAAAATAACCTCCAGCAAACTTACAGTATATAGTATCTGACAAATGCTTTTCCAAGTGTTCAGACAATTAGTATTATTATAGTATTATTATTATTACATTGTGTTCTCCATATTAGTATAGTATGTTTATAGCAGCAGGATCTGTACAGACAGCAGAGAGAAAGAGAGAAATTGACTTTATGATTGTTATGGAGTTCCAGAGCTCTGGAACGAGGAACAGCAGTTTGATTTAAAACAGAACACTATAAGGAAGAGAGGACTTCAAGCCCTGCCCTTAAAAAGACTTATAGTGCCAGGTAATTTACGGTCGCAATTGACTGATTTACTAACGGCTCCATTACTACATTGGCTCCGGAGGACTCTGGCAAGGGTGCATGAAGGTGAGGTGAACACATACCACTTTATGTACGGTTTGCTTTGAGGGAATTGACTAATTATTTACAAAATATTTTCAGCTTTTTGAGTGCAGGGAAAAACACGAAAGGTGCTATAAAAAAGAAAAATGAGTATTCTTTTTGCAACATTTTTTTTCAACAAAGAAGAAATGCTATTTAACTGAAGGAATGGAAAAAAGATGCAGACTGTTGTGTGATGCATGATTACTGGAGTACCTAGGTTATTCATGTTACAGTCAACAATGTTAAAGGTACATGCGACAATGATGAAATTTCTGTGCGAAAAGGCTTACCTTGTACCCTCTAAGGAAACACATAAAAGATAGCAGAAATAGAGCACAGATCAACTTAAGCAAAAAAAGTTCCTCACCGTGCTCCATGCCGTATGATGCTGGGAAACGAGGAGGTGTTGAAGGAGGAGGAGCAAGAGCAGTCAACTCCCCAGCACCCACTCACTGTTCCCTTTCTTTTGCTCTGTTTGGGCACAGAAGCATAGCTTCTATCGTTCCCTCTCTCTCTCTCACTCTCTCTCTCTCGCACACGCATACACGCGGAGCCAGCAACAGACTCGACTCACTCACTCACTGTCTCTTCCCAGTCATGCTGCCATGGAGACGGAAAAAGATTGTTCTTGTGGAAGAGGAGACAAAAACCAAGCCCAAGAGTATGGGGATGGGGGGCCCCTATGGCTCCATCATGTGGTCCCTGGTGAGCTCCTTCCCTGACCTGCTGTCCGAATGCCCCTTCAAGCGGCTGGGCAGGGTCTTCCGCACCACGCGACAGAAGGTGGAGCTGAACAAGGAGGACCCCGTCTACAGCGTGCAGTACCTGGGCAGTGCGGTCACGCTCAGCGCCAAGGGGGAAGGCTGCACGGAGGAGGTGGTGGGCAAGATCTGGAGCCGGAGTGACTACGGCGGGCAGGGCGCTAAGATGAAGCTGACGGTGGGGCCGCAGGGCATCCGGCTGGGCCCCGGCGACAGGAGGAAGCCGTGCCACCTGTTTTACCTGCACCGCATCACCTGCTGCGCGGCCGACGCCCGCCGGCCCAAGATCTTTGCCTGGGTCTACCGGCACCAGGTGAAGAACAAGGCGGTGGTGATGCGCTGCCACGCCGTGCTGGTCGCCAAGGCGGAGAAGGCCCGGACCATGGCCCTGAGCCTTAGCCAGGCCGCCGCCTCTGCCTTCAGCGAGTTCAAGCGGCTCAAGCGCCAGAGCGACTTCCGCCACGTCCGTCAGCAGCTTCTGGGGGAGGGCGTGGTCCCATTCACCCCCGTAAGGAGGCTGCTGAACGGGCAGTGCCACTACCAGCCATCCGCTGACTGCCACCCCAGCGCCAGGCTGTGCTCCATCGCAGAGGAGGAAGAGAAGGAGGAAGACGATGGGGAGGAGCACGAGGCGCAGGCTGACGGGTATGTGGCTCAGCCTGGGAAGAAGTATGTCGGGGAAATGGCCAGTCTCAGGGATGACACCACACACTCCGCCAGGCCGTCTGCAGCTGGCTGACTATCATGCTCCTTTAACCCCATCCCCATCTTGCAGTGTCCCTGGAACTGTCACCCTGCCTTTGCCGGCCGGGAAAGAGGAAAAAACTAAATAGGGACTTTTCCCTCATACCATTATCTCAAGTACTGCTGCTCCAAAAATATTGTGGTGTCCAGAGGAGAATTATTGACTTGGAATGACTTGGAGGGTCAGACTGATCGCAGGACGTGGAGTTAGTAAGAGAGCAAATCAGTAAGCACACGATGTTTACCTTCCTCAAAATACGTAGCTCTGAACAAATTGAGATATTTGTTCTTGTTCTTGGTGTTTGTCTTTTTGGGACCTAAAGAGTGTAAACACTGTATGTTATTAAAGGATAAAGGTTCTCAGGCAGAGAAGGCTAAGTCTATTACAATTGAGAACTAATTTGTTCTAATTTACACAGAACTGTATTCATGCTGTATTTCCTTCAACAGTGGACTTCATTATCCTATGTGACAAACCATAGATTATACACTCAGTTTTAATGAGAACGGCAATTCATCACATTAATATTATTTTAGCCAGGCAGCTGTTAGGGCTTAAGAATGAAGTCATCCTTCAAACCGTGACATGTTCATAGCTGTAATTTGTTATTTATTAAGCCTGTGTGTGTCACATGAGCAAGATAACCGAACATAACAAGTGTAACATTTTTCGTGTAACAATTAAGTTTAACACTTTTTTTTTTTTTTTACTTCTACATTGTGACACTTAAGACTAGGTATTATAATTTTTAATGGTATATGTTTTATTTGCATTACTTCTTACATAACAATAAAATGTATTTAATCAACACAACTGGTTATAATCTGTTATTGTAAAAGAAAAAGTTGAACAGTATTCTCCGAATGGGTGAGAGGAATAGTTCTGAAGATGTTATCAAGAGAGTGGAACTGAAAGCATTGTGTGTTCAATCTTCCAGTTTTAGCTCCCACGGTGATCTGTTCCCATGTAGTCAGAGAGTCTGGGACTTGTCTCGGGGCCAGCTTTCTGACGCAGGCTTTTATTATTTCAGTTCCAAGGCTTCACTGATGATGCTGTCTTTCCTTGGGAGATGGCTGATGGATCAGATTCAATGCACAGCTTTGATGGCTGCCAAGGCTGTTGAAGGAGAGAACTCTTTGGCCTGCATTAAACCCAGTATTTTAACCAACGTTCACTTGACACCAGGACAAACCAGTTCTGTGGCACTATTCAGAGGGGGTATTAAATGGATAACCATTGTGTTTTCATTTGTATTATTCAAAATGCATTTGTCTCTCAAAGAATGAAAAATGGCCATCGTGATGTTATTTACAGGTTCAAAAATGAGATTTGCCTCTAAGAGATGTTTCAAAATGCATGCAGGCTTTGTCCATCTCGAAATATTGACAAAGACGTCTCATTAATGGGATTTCAGATCATTAATATCCCTCAACCAAGGATGACTACGTGGACTAATCTTTCTGTGATTGAAGCTGACTACTCAGGTGACAGGTCCTTATTAATCAACTGAATGCTCAAACAGCAGGGAGGATACATGCTTGAGTTATCTCCCTTGTATGTGAAAATAATGTCAGTATTCATGCAAGTCTGAAATTTCACATAAAAGTTCATACTAATAATAGTCTGTCTGAATGGGTGAAGGATACGTAGTTCTATATAAAAGTTAAAACAAGTCATTCCAGGGGAGTATTCCAGGGGAGGGGAGTGAATATTAAACTACAAATGAATGCAGTCTTTGTGTATCTGGTGTTTTATTAGCATTCATCGTATTAGTTGGGTACAGTGCTTCAGGCACTTGGCTTCCGAGTAGATTTTATTCGAAAATTGCTCTTTTACATTGTGTAGTTGCATCAATTGGGACTACGTAACCATAATCTAATAATGTACCCAGCCTGGAATACTGGGCTATGTCCTTTAGTAGAGCAGCCCTTAGCAAAGCCTGCAATTACAAAGAGGACTGACGATAAGACCGGCCTGTGTTTTGAGCTTAAAGTCCAAATGCTTTGGGGGTGCCCTTGTTAAATATTGTACACAGTGTTAATTATTTCTGTAAACCATTGGCAAAGCCATTAACAGCTTTAATGCTGTAGTACAATTTCAGAATTCACAAACACTGTGCAAGTGAGGTGAGATACGGTTTAATTTTCTCTTGCAGAATACGGAATTGCCAGCACACAATATGATCTCCATAATATTAGACGGATTAATTATAAATAATTATATAATTATATATAATCTATAGTGTGAAAAAGTAGTTACGATTTATATTTAGCACACAGCGTAAGGGCATCATGGACCTTTATGAGAGGAGAGGTGGCATAAGTGCAGAAATATGGTGTGCATTAGCGCTTCTAGTGTGTGAGGTAGTTTAATGTGCCCTTTCTAAGTTCACTGTATGAGAGATGAGATGCCTTGCATTGTAAAAAGCACTATGTAGCATAAAAGTTGCTTTCTGAGAATAGATACTATCTGAAAGTGCCGGAATGACAACATTAATGCACAGCCTAGCTTGATATTTAGCACATACAGTATAAACCATATCATTCTTACTGTTCAAAGTTCAGAAAATCCACAATGAAAAAGAAAAAGAAATATATTAATCTAAGAACTGCTGACATGTCCAGCAAGTCTTTTGATGCCTTTTGATTTTTGAGTTTGACTCAAGGCAGTGGCATCCCTCTCCATCTGATGCTCAGCGGCCTGAAACAGGTGAACAGAGCATCGTGTGTGGCAAAGCGGGCATGTTGTTGTCCCTGGGAGGTCACGTGAGGCAACTGACACGTGCCATCGAGCAGCTGTGGCTCCAGTTACCCCCCCCTCCCACCTCGCCGCTCGACATGACCCCATTGCCCATCTGATGAAGAGACACAGAGAGCCACCCAAAGAGCAGCCCATTAAGGCCTGTCCCCCAGCAAAAATTGATGGAATGTCCAAACCATTAGCATGCTGCACCCTGATAGTTTTATACGCTCTGGGAATGCTTTTTTTATACGCTCTTACTTATTGATCCCAGACTCAGGAATGCAAGCCCCTGGCAGACTGCAGCTAGCAGTACAACTAGAATGTAGCTACTTATTTTGATATTTTCAGTATGTCAAAAAATTACACTGTTATTGTACAATTTTAAAAACATATTTAAATCAGGGATCTCAAACTCAAATCATGGAGGGCCGCTGTGTCTAGGGCTTGAAAACAAAATGGTTTTTCTATCTGTTTTTTTCAACCAGAATTTGAAATGTAATGTTTCTGTTCTTTTGTTCCTCCTGCAGACCGAAATAAAAAACGGTCAATTTTGTTCCTTTTCTCCCACCTCCAAAACATTCAAACCAGTGTAGTAGCCCGTCCCAGAACCTATTATCTTTGTGACTGTGTTTCTGAAAATAATGGCATAATAATGGCCTAGTAATGTGAAAATTGTTGTAAAAAAGTGTTTTGACTGTTGTATTTATCGACACTGCCTACATGAAGCCTCCTACCACATCACTACCTGCCCGTTATAGAAGAAGAAACGCATTCTATGGATGATGAAAAACACAGTGGGCAGACAATATCACACTGCATTAGCACTGAATAACTTGGCAGGACAATCTCACATATTTTAAAACCTAAACGTTGGCAGGTATGAAATGCATATGAAATGCATGGAATGAAAAAAAATACATTATTAATGGTTACCTTTAATTTTCACTTAAATTATTTGCTCATGAAAGAGTATTGTTAATTTTGCTTCCATTTTCGTTGTTGTTCCTGAAAAAATGCCTTTTATTTCTGGTTAGGCCTCATTCATGATGCGTGAGCAGAACGAATTTGTGCATAAATCGTTCATATCAGCAATTTTGCCCATATTTTGGCATTCATCAAAGTTTTTGTATCTCGAGATTTGTTGAAACATACAAATAAAATTTACACCTGCTCAGGACCATGAGTACAGCATTCATAAATTAAAAATGCCGCTAAATGTAGCTTCGGAATGTCAATTACAATATTAATTTATTTTCTGTTAAGGTAAGGTATACTATGTAGTTTCATTGTAAACAATTCATTCATTGTTTACATTCAAATTTTCTCCCCAAAAAACATTGTATGTGTCCTTGTGGTTTAATAAACATGTTGAATGTATTTCCTACCTCATAAGTCGTTCGCAAAGTGTTTTTTTGTTAATGTTTTGAATGCTACACTGTTGACATCCCGCCGCCATTTTTAAAGCCAGAGACAGCTATAATTGTGTAAACGTCATGAATGGGCCAGGCCATGTGGGCAGGCTTCCAGGTAAATTCTTATTTTAGCTTAGGCTACTTACAGTTATGTACGCGTCATCAGTATAATTTAGACATTTACTCATTAGCAATATGTTTTCAGCCGAGGAGGTAACAATGTCATTATAAAAATAGCGACCATACACCTAGCTAAGGCTATCTAGTGTGATGTTTGTTTATTGTTGACAATAGTTTATTTATCATGTTGTTTGACCAAACCTTGATCATGTAAATGGAGACTATGTTACATGCTCAAAGCATATAAGTTAGTAATCTTGCTCTGTAAATTTGACCACGGTTCATTTTCATAAAATAATTAAAAATCATAATTTTGTAATTCTGCTCGGTTCATTCTGTAGCCATCAACATTCAGTGGTCACAGCCCCAGAGTAAGGGTGAGGGGCAGTCGTGTTCGTGGTGTGCGAGGCAGGGTCAGGGTAATAGGACAGGATCATTTTCCATAAATTTTCCCCATTCCACGTCTGGGCCAGGCATTTTTTTTCTCCTCCCGTATCGCTTCCTCCGGTCGACATCTTAGTTGTGTATGCTGAAGTCCACCGGTCAGGGAAAATATATGTGAAACGTCACCACAATGCCCGTGCGTCATCGTGAACAATCTCAGAAGAACACATGATACACAACTTTCGTTGAACCATTTGCTCCTACGTGCTCTATATCGCCATCTAGTGTTCTGAAACTATATAGTGTACCTTTAACTTCACAAGACTAAATGTAGCCTTTGAAGTAAGCAAGCACTTTAGACACCTATTAATCAATTGTAGCCTATGAACTTATTTAATTATATCCATAACTTAATTAATGCTCCAAGTAGGCTACTATTTTTCTGAATTAATTAAATTAAAATGTTATATGACGTTAAATTAAAACATACATTTAACCAATGAACGAAATTTGCTATAAAATGGCTTATAGGTCTGTAACCAGCGTTGCAATGGCTGATCTTGTGATTTTGGAGAAGTTGTGGCACAGCGTCGTTTGGAGAGAACGCGTCTTTAGGATCGCGCATATTTGTGGCTCAGAGTGATGAATGGCTAGTCATTTTTGGGTTTTTATGAAATTGACAACCTGTCATTATCGGTGCCATAGACCCTACAGCACACATGTAGCCTCAAGGCTCCATCTCAAGATACGTCTGCGTATATTAATATAAATGTGCAGTTCATATGTGATACAAAATGTATTTCTCCATGTGCTCGTGGGACCCATGACAGCTTCATTCTGAGGCGAACTTCAGTTGGCATTTGCTTGGAGAACGCTGATGTGAGAGACAGCTGGCTTATTGGTAAGAATATATTCTCAAATTGCTGTTTGTTGTGTCTGAGTAGATTTATTACTACCTCTTTCCATCACTAGGGATTTCAAACTACCTCTCACATGCACAGAACACCAACAAAATACGAAATGAATAACATTTAATTTATTTCCAGGCAGATGAAAGCAATGCGCTCGTCCGATGCAAAAAGGCTTGAACTTTAAAAGTTTGCGCGATTGGATTCTGGGAGATCCTGCATTGACGGCACATGTTATATTCAGCCAGCCTTTTTAATTCACTTTAATTTACCTATGACACCAGAACAGACAATACTCATACCTGGATTATGGACCGGGCCAGTAGGTCCAGTGCCCCAGGGCCTCAGACTGCCAGAGGGCCTCCAAGCCTCAAGCCGCGTGTGGTGCATGGCCCAAGACTTCCGAAGGAAGTTGAACACCAGGGCCCTCAGTGCGCACAGCGCAAGTGACCACTAGGCCCCTGGGTGTTTATAGCATGAGCTAACCACTAGGGCCCCCCCAGACCCCTCAGTGCTTACAATGTGAGGGCCCCCAGACTCCTTGGTGTTTAAAATGTAAACTGACCACTAGGGCCCCTAGGCCCCTGTGGCTTAAAGCGTGATCTGACAGCTAGGTCCCCTGGGCCCCTCGGCACCTACAGTGTGAGGGTCCCTGGGCCCCTCCGCGCTTAAAGTGTGAGCTGACCACTAGGGCCCCAGGGCCCCGTAGAGTTTACAATGTGAGGCCCCTCGATGCTTAAAGCGTGAGCTGACCACTAGGCCCCCGGGCCCCTGGGTGCTTACAGTGTGAGTTGACCACTAGGGCCCCCAGGCCCCTCAGTGCATACATCGAACGTAACACCTGGGCCCCTTGGTATATACAGTGCATGCTTAAAATGAGAGCCTCTCGGAGAGTACAGTGCTTCTGTACAACTGAGCCACTGGTTGGCACGCTACAATATGCTGTGACATGATACAATATTGCATTATGGCAAAGCACTTCCAGTGACATTGTTAAGTCAGTGCTTATTGAAAGAGGAGCAGTCCCCTTCCAAAACCGCAGTGAAAAATACCCAGCTTCAGTCCGAGATAGAGCGCTTGGTGGAAAAAATAGAAGTTTCAACTTCTGAACTGTATATTGGTAAATGGGCAGAAGGTTTCTAGACAGGGGCTACTGTACTCACCCTCACAACAGGTTGTGTGTATTGTTTAACATGCAAACTGTTCTCCAGCAAGTTCGTGGCTTTAGTCAGGGGTTTAGTGACTGGAAGCAATCTGAAAGAATAGGGGAACACGAAAAGAGTGCAGAACACAGATCATGCATGCTTGCCTTGCACCAGCGGACAAAGGGCAGTGCTATAGATGCAGATCTCATGCAGCAACTTGATGGGGAACGTAAATACTGGAGGGACATTTTTAAAAGAGTTGTAGCAGTGATCAAGTTCTTGGGTGAAAGAGGACTTGCGTTTAGGGGAGATGATGAACGGTTTGAGTCAACCCATAACGGTAATTTCCTTGGCATCTTAGAATTGCTATCACAATTTGACCCATTCTTAGCTGAACATATTAAAAGGTTTGGCGGAAAAGTGTCCTATTTGTCATCAACAATATGTGAAAAACTAATTGAGCTAATGGGTCAGAAAACTCACCAAACAATAGCAGATGAGATTCGGGATGCCAAATATTTTTCAATAATTGTTGAGTCCACCCCAGACCTGTCACATGTGGACCAATTGACATTCATATTCTGGTTTGTTAACAGCAGCGGGAATGTGGTGGAGCTATTCCTGGGCTTTGAGCCAATTGAGAGCCACACTGGTAAAAGTTTAGCAGACTGTGTGACTTTGATGTTGGAGGGCCTTGGGTTGGACCTCTCAAACTGTAGAGGTCAGTCATATGACAATGCAAGCAACATGTCAGGAAAATACAATGGGCTACAGGCCCACCTGAAACAAAAAAGCTCTGATAGAGTATGTGCTTTGCGCAGCGCATTCACTTAACTTAGTTGGTGTTAACACCTTAGACGGCAGTATCCCAGAAGCTGACGAGTACACATTTTGCTCTTCATCTACACACAGATTGGGGGAAAGTCTTTCGGAAGACAGATGTCAGACTGACATTAAAATCGCTGTCCAGTACTCGGTGGAGTGCTCAGGCAGAGTCAACCAAGGCACTGTGGAGAAATTACACCCACATTAGAGAGGCCTTCGGAGGCATGTGCAATGATGATAATGAGAAAAGAGATACTCGAATTGAAGCCGCTGGACTATGTGCTAAATTGGACACCTTAGAGATGGTGTTCATGGCACATTTCTGGGACGTCATACTTGACATTGATATCTCTGTAGCAGCACAGCTTTTGTCTTCGTTGAGGGATTTTGCAGTACAGCGAGACCAGTTTGAGGCTTTTGAAAGGGCAGCCTTAAATGTGACAGGTGTCTTTCAGTCATATAAGCACAATCTTCAGCGAAAGAGGAAGCGCAAAACATTTGCAGATGCGAGCTCAGAGCCAGGTGTAACACTTGAGGGGAGGGAGAAGTTCAAAATAGAAACATTTTATATGGTTAATTTTAGGTAGAGGTGTTTCATTTCAGGTAGTTATGTGGTTCATCTTGGGTTCTCCAGAAAGCTCACGCTTCACGAGCTGGGGGTGAACTAATTTACAATACGCAGGAAAATATCATCAAACCCTCGTAATGTTAAAAAGGACCCTAGCAGACTGACATAGTGATTAATAATGAACTCAAAGGAAATGGGCCGACAAATATTTTAAGGTTATACCACTTATACCATTGATTCAGTTCTTTCCCAAAATGAACACGGAACTGAAATGGAATGTGCTTTATTACATGCATTATGATATTTGTGCGGTGCTCTAGGCTACTGTACATAAAACAGCTACTGAGTTCAGAGCAGAACAGCACTGCACAAATGCATTTCCATTGCCTTTGCAACAGTGTTTATGCTAGGGCTGACGAGGCTTCCCAGTGCTTTTCTCTGAGCACAGAGTCGGTTATTCTGGCAATCAAGCATTTTGGTTCAGGTGGAAAACAGAAAAAGAAAATTGTTCTTTGCCTGTATAACGCTTCTTGGGGTGAGTATTGTGGCCTTTCCCTATTGCTGTTTCCGTGTTGTTGTTTTGTTGTTTTGGGAGATTGGCGGCAGGGAGACTGACCGTGCTGGGTTGTCAGGAGTGTAGGGGAGGGGGGTGGAGATGGAACTGCAGCTTGCCTCAGAGAACTAAAAAAAAAAAGTCCAGGCACCTCTCGGTTATCACAACAACTTGTTGATTGGATCAGTGTACACTAGATTTATTTGCATAGCTTGATGTTTATCCAGTTCATTCTGTTTGCAGACATCATCTCCAGGTGCTTAACATTTGATATTAAATGGCTGGAATTGGACAAATATTGGGGAAAAACACCTTAAGTATCATCCTTCACTCACTGTGCAGTCATGAAGCACACATACAGTGCCCTCCACTGTTATTGGCACCCCTGGTAAAGATGAGTAAAAAGGGTTGTAAAAAATCCACCGTTTGGTGAATTTGCTTAATCTCACACTGAAAAAATGAGAAAAATCCAACCTTTAATTGAAGTAAATTTATTATGAGAAAAAAATCATCAAGAAATAATTATTTTTAACAAAACCATCATGCTGCATATAATTGCCAACCATTTTTATTAGTTAACCATGACTCACTTACTTTTCCATGTAGTGTGTTTGCAAAATCATTTAAAAGATGCTTTCTTTTTTTAATTTTTTTTGGTGAATTGTTATACATTTTCTTTAAACATTTTGGCAGTAACCCCCCCCCCAACCAAAGCTGAACACAGTTTGTCCGCACCATGCAATGCTTAAACAACACCCCAGCTTGTGAACTACAAGCAACATCCAGCTTGCATCGATCTCAATCTCAGACACATTACAGGTCAGGGAGATACACCACAAGGGCCAAGTGTCATGCCCATTAATCCACAACCGCATTTATTGATTCTGTGTACTTTGTCCACTGGATGTATGGTCCACTTGGCTGCTGAGATTGATCTTTTAAGTGTCCATTTTGTCAGCTGTCTTGCGCCAGACAACACGTGAGACCAATGTGGCGTGGCAGGAAAGAATTTCTTTGTTGCTTTCAGGAAATACTACCACTTGCAAAAAGGGGGTCTTCTTTGTGGGCATGTTAGGATTTTGCTGTGAGCAATCTAAAGCCTTTGTAGCAGTGTTTTTCAACCTTTGCTGATCCAGGGACCCCATCCAGGCTCAAAGTCATCCAGGAGATCCCCATCAAGTTAAAAAAGGAGGCTGCTGGATGGTTCATTTGGATAAGGTACAACATTGTGGTAAATGGATCACAGCCTCGGATCGAATCCAGACCCAGCCAGTGCTGACTGTGGGCATTTCCATTTACTCACGTTGCTCTGAATGGTTGTAAAAAATTAATATATATACAACAGCTAATCATGTGTATTTTCTAACTAGCAGGAGCAATATATTTACCACTGAAAGTAATAAAAATGGTTTATTAAATCAGTGAATGTTTTTTTGAAGCAGTTGAGTTCAAAACTGAGTTCAAGATTTAATGTATGTATATTTCCCACGGTGGACAAAAAAAGATATGATGCGACTGTGACTGGATCAGTGAACAGTACTCCAGACTGAGAAAACACTTCACAGGAAGAGAAACTTTAAAAAATATTTCCTCTGCTGCAACTCAACAAAGAACAAAAATGTTCTGCTGTCAAATAGACAAATAACATTTGAAGATTCTAACAGAAATGTCTGAGTGAAAAGACATTTCACTAATTAATCACTGACAGTAGCTGGTGGGTGTGCAACAATTTTACTTGTCAATTCCCCCCTTTTTTTAAATGAACTGGGCCTATGGATCAGACTGAATCATATTTATAATGGATTTGATTTATAATGAAATTTATAATTGTCATTGTGAGGTCACAACGGAAAGAGATGGCACCTGATTGGTTAGACGCACTACGGTCCTTTGGTTTCGGCTCCACGTTTTTAAACCGGAGCAACGTGGCGTCCTGTTCATAAATTTTCTTATTCCACCTAAATAGTCCACTAAAATATGTTTCTGAAAATATTTGACGTGAGAAATATGCCATGCAGTTGCTGAATCTTGATTCATATTTGATCTGCAATGTCTAGCTTGACAGTTTGATCCGACTTATACAAAATCATTGTGCATTGTATGTTCATTTTTGCAAATGATGATGGACACACCTCCTCTGCCCCCACCCCTCTCCCTCACTCACCCCACAAAGTATTTTTCTAAATTGTGTAGTATGTGGAGACAGGCTGAGTCAGTGGGTGCACTTACTCTTTAAAGCGGTGATTGTCATAAACATCTTGCATGCGAGACAGGCGTCGTCAAGGCAACATATAACATTGCAAAGTGCTAATCCAGTCCTTGTATTTGTACTATTGTGAGCCCTTGCACTCTCGCACACTCACACACTTATGCTACATACGCACGTGATGTCAACCAAAGTCTGTGGGGGCACAGCCTTAGGGTACAGGGCGGACATTGGCCAGTCAACCCAAGCATCACACTACTGTTGGTTGGTTCTTTAATAAAAATTATCGTATAGACAAACAAAGAGACTGTATATGTGTAAATATGTGCTTGCCCAAATCTAGCATGTTTCTTCGAAGCAATAACCTTATAAAGTGACACCATATACTTTCTCAGTAATGAATATTAGCAGCACACGTGGGGAAAAAATCTTTTGCGCACATAGAAGTAGGCAACTTTATGGCCTACTAAAGACGAATGTGCTCAATTGAATGACTTGATTGGGTGCGTCTTGATACACAGCTGCGGGATGAAGTTCCTCTACATGCAGATTCCGGGATTTTGCAGGATTATATTTCCCAACCTCAATTTTAACTTTAACCATTAAAAAGCAACACTGATCCTGAATCAGCAGCCAGGGGCAACTCTGTAACTTTATATATTATATATGTGAAATGACAAAATTATTGTACATTTTGGCACTTTTTGGCATTATTGATCGTACATCGTAAAGCAGTAAAAATTATGGTACAGATACAATCATTTTCATACATCTGGCAATGTTGCAGTCACAGACCTGTATATGGTTGCTGCCTACTTCCGCCAGTCTGACGTATTACACATGATTCTGCTTCACGTTCATGCAGTCGCTTGATGCGTACCATGTTAAATGACTTGTCAACATTATTAACATTATTTACGCATTAAGGGCCAGATTCAGAGTTGAGACAAGCACGCGCAAATGGGACTTACTCCCAAAATTCTGCGTAGCTTAAGCTATTTGTGATTCAGACATTTGACTTATCCGCTGTTTTAAGCATCTCTCCAGTAGATACGCAGCATTACATGCGCAGGGTGGAGATTTGATGAAAATGAGGCGTGTCTTCCAGATACACGTATTCAGAGTTTTCACTTAATAATTTTTTTCCTTGCAACTTTGTTTGGTTTATGTCTAGCGTTTATGTCTAGCGCCACCAATAGATTATTATGAAAAATGCAGCATCTTTATTAAAGGCTGACATGTTGAAAACGCATAACCCCACAAAATTTTTTTAGTAGATACCTGGCAACCCAGAGGGCAGGTAGAAGAAACAGGTCATTAGAATATAATGCCCTGTACCACCCACATTTTGAGATAAGCACCTGCGCAACACAAGTTAGAATACAGCGTAAGTCAGCTTGTGTTAAATCCACGCAAAAGAGGCACTTAAGTGCATGTGTCTCTGAATTTGGCCGATAGTGTTTAAGGAATGTATCATAGCCATGTAAGGGTCCTGAAAAATTGGTTGGAAATGTTTCGAGGCCCTCGTTAGAATCATGCTATTCCACTTAAAACAAATTACTAAAATTATCTTGCTTTCTTTCGGTCTTTCAAATCCCTACTCTAAAAGAACAGAGCATGTAACAGATGCATTGTAGGCCTGTGTTTACTGCTGAGAGAACAGTGTGTCCCCATAGACACCGTAGATGTGAACAACCCTTTTAGAGCATTCGTAATTCACAGTGCGTCATTAGAAGCTACAATCCATTGAATAATGCAGCGACCATGCGGGTTGGCAGATTTCTGCCTATTTATGGTTACCGTATCCAAGTATGTTTAAGGGAAACTAATACAGTTGGAGGATTAAAGTTATTAGCCACAATGTGAGGAGTCTTTCATGTTATTGTGTTTTATTGAGATTGTCATTTTCTATTTAATCACAGAATTAAACAGTAATTAAACAAATTATATGGAATGGTGACAGAGAGGGAAGAGAGAGAAAGAAAAAACCCCATCAGTTTCTCTGCTGGAGCTGCATGGCCAATGGAAAAGCATCAAGAGACAAAAAAAAGGTAACATGCAGCTTGGGCATTTATGCTTCTTCCAACGATCCACACCTGAATCTGCTATGTTATTTAACAGGACACAAACAGGGGAGGAGCACAGCACAAGGAGCACAAAACCCCACCCAGCCGATTTAAAGCCACACCTCCAAGATGTATGAATACTTGGCTACTTGTACTCAAAACGTTCAGGCAGTTTTGCATATTTCGGGGTAGGAGAGGAGTCGTAGTGGGGGAGTGGAGGAAGGGAGGTGGGGAGTGAAGAATATTGGGACACACCCAATGACTTCAAAATATTAATTCAACATTTAACCCTTTGAAGAGTAATTTTTTTTTGGAATGCTTTTTTAAAATAATTCTAAGTCAGTGTTCCACCGAAAAATGATGTTTGAAAAGTAGCTCTCCTCCTGATTAAAATGAGCTCTCAACCAACTTTCTACCTGGGGTGCGTCCCAATATTCTTCACTCCTCACCTCCCTTCCTCCACTCCCCCACTACCACTCCTCTCCTACCCGGAAGTATGCAAAACTGCCTGAATGTTTTGAGTACAATTTTTGACATACTGTATATAGTATACAATGTACTTGACATTGCGGTTTGCGTCGAGACATTAATTAATATGTAACCATTAATACGTAATTAAGGTGTAATCAGCAACATTAGATTAAAACACAAAGATCAGTTTCCGGGGCACGGAGTAGACGGGGTGGTAGGTTTTTCGACTATTGGGATGCCCCCCTGTAGTGAGAGCAGATATAGCCCAAACAACTGCGCATGTACCTGCTTTACTGTGAACTACAATGGCCAAGAGCACTTACAGTTTATGGGCGGTGTCAGACAATGCCAGTCACACTGAATAACATTACAAGCGGAGCGGAGGCAGGGTTGCCAGATCTTGCAAGAGTTTCCAGCCAAATGGCGACTGAAAACTAGCCAAAAATATATTTTTAATGGAAACCAACATATTTTAAGTAGAAATCAACATATTTTTTTACCTTTTAAAAGTGTGTGCTTTGTGACTTTTCATTTCTCCCCGCGACTGGCATTGGAAAGTAGTCCAATTTGTCTGTAAAACCGCGGACATTTTTTTTGTAAAAACTGCAGGCAACACTGAGCGGAGGGTCCTGGCATTTTACTGCTCGTCCTGCACATACCAGAGTTAGCCACTAATGTAACAGTTCTACTGGAAAAAATACCATCACCAGGCATTAGCTGGAGAAAAACAGGGGAAATACGGTCATTAATTTAGGAAAACACAGCCCTTCATTTGTCTACTTATGGTATTGTGAATCATATTAGCTAGTCTAACCAGAAGTCTGCAACACTTATTAATTTCCCATCCCTGTCCTCTAACGTTAACCTTTAATGATTAACCTAGGTAAACGAGTGGTGTAACGTTAGCCTACATGTAGTAACTACGGCAATTCCAACTGTAATGGAAATGTTTGCTACCGGGCAGTTTCATGCCGAAGAAGTCCTAAATGGCTAATTGTTTTGGCCAGCGACAAAGTGAGACTTAATTAGTTGCGCCTTGATCTGTTAAATAAGGTTAATGAACATTACACGTGCTGAAAATAAAGAACATGACACGTGTTGAAAATAAAGAACACAGCGCATTTGCTGAAAATAAAGAGCATGGCACATGTGTTGAAAATAAAGAACACAGCGCATTTGCTGAAAATAAAGAACATGGCACATGTATTGAAAATAAAGAACACAGAGCATTTGCTGAAAATAAAGAACATGGCACGTGTTGAAAATAAAGAACACAGCGCATTTGCTGAAAATAAAGAACATGGCACGTGTTGAAAATAAAGAACACAGCGAATTTGCTGAAAATAAAGAACATGGCACATGTGTTGAAAATAAAGAACACAGAGCATTTGCTGAAAATAAAGAACATGGCACATGTGTTGAAAATAAAGAACACAGCGCATTTGCTGAAAATAAAGAACATGGCACATGTGTTGAAAATAAAGAACACAGAGCATTTGCTGAAAATAAAGAACATGGCACATGTGTTGAAAATAAAGAACACAGAGCATTTGCTGAAAATAAAGAACATGGCACGTGTTGAAAATAAAGAACACAGCGCATTTGCTGAAAATAAAGAACATGGCACGTGTTGAAAATAAAGAACACAGCGCATTTGCTGAAAATAAAGAACATGGCACGTGTTGAAAATAAAGAACACAGAGCATTTGCTGAAAATAAAGAACATGGCACATGTTGAAAATAAAGAACACAGAGCATTTGCTGAAAATAAAGAACATGGCACGTGTTGAAAATAAAGAACACAGAGCATTTGCTGAAGATAAAGAACATGGCACATGTGTTGAAAATAAAGAACACAGAGCATTTGCTGAAAATAAAGAACATGACACGTGTTGAAAATAAAGAACACAGAGCATTTGCTGAAAATAAAGAACATGGCACATGTGCTGAAAATAAAGAACACAGAGCATTTGCTGAAGATAAAGAACATGGCACATGTGCTGAAACTAAAGAACACGGCGCTTGTGCTGATTTGAAAATAAAATGATGCAGTCCTCCCACACATTCAGACTCATTCACAGCTCCCTTTAGCTTGTCGTCACAAAGCTGAATAAGGGGCGCTTTGTGACACCTCTGATGCTCTAATTAACCTCCCATGAAATGTGTGACTTCCCAGATCAGACGGGACTAATTAATCAAACCACACTTCTTCTGCTTGAAGTATGTGTGTTTGTGCGTATGTGTGTGTGTGTGTGTGTGTGTGTGTGTGTGTGTGTGTGTGTGTGTGTGTGTGTGTGTGTGTGTGTGTGTGTGTGTGTGTGTGTGTGTGTGTGTGTGTGTGTGTGTGTGTGTGTACTGCAAGTGTTTGCACGTGTGTGCCTGAGACCATGTTGAAGTGTACTGTGTGTTAGGATATGTGTGATCAGAGAGTCAGACTTAATGTGAGAAATGTATATATATATAGCCTACTTGATTTTGAAGAGGGATGGACTGCACTGTATTGCAATGACAGCAACAAAGCATTTAAATAAATTATGACCTGTTCCTTTATGATTATTTAAGAAATGTATTTGAGTAATTGTAACATCTACACCTGATACAAAACAGTTTTACAGTCATAACTGAGTTTTGAAAGATTTTGCTGTTGAAACAGAACTGCGTCATGCTGTAATTGTATACCCTTCTTCTGAGATGGTCATACTGTATATCAGGGGTGCTCAATCTTATCCACATGCAATATGTGTTCAATATGTGCAAACTGTACTATCAAAACAAGCAATTTTACACAGATTGCTCTAGAAACCATTTTTCTTTAAAAGTGCTTTTAACACCTGATATTACTTTTATTTACTAGTGCAAAAGTGACTGACATATACAGTATCAAGGATGTCTCAGAGAAGCCCCACCTTTTACAAATATTTTGCCGTCACATCTATATATGACAACTCTATATTCTATATTTGGACATTTTAAAAGAATGTGCATTCTGACAATTCTTCCAAAATGATATATGATTTCATCTGCAGGGCAACAGTACAGGGACTTTTATCATCGAGTGATCTATACTGCAAAAACAGCATTTGTTGGCGAGGAACCCATATGGAAGAACAAACTGTATGTTCTTTTAAAGGAGTTCCATTTACCTGGTCATTTCATATTACTCATCAAATCATAACAGGCAGCAGTGTGACCAAAGCAAACAGTGTAATATAAGTGTTAATGCTGTGTAATACAGTGTAATGACACATGTATCCATCCTTATGGGTAGGAAACTGGGCTTGTACCTCAAAGGTTGCGGACCCTGAATTGCTTCAGTAAAATATCCGGATGTATAAATGGATTGCATCTAAAATTAAATCCGTGTAAGTCCCTCTGAATAAGAGCGTCCACTAAATGTAGTAAAACTAAAATCTAAAAATGTCCCAGTAGGTATTCCTTACATGAGAGGATTGCCTGTTTAAAAGCCACTCAGGACCATGAAGAGAAACTTAACGTGCAAGTCCTTTAAAACAGCTTCTTTCCTTTACTTTTCCCTCAATCCCATGTAAGTCAGGCATGGTTAAGCAGTGCAGCTATCCTTTCTAAGGTCTCCTCTTTTTCAGAAGAAACCATTGTGGATAATGCCCCTCCGTGAATTTGTTTCATAGCACTGCAGTGTTTTGGGAAACATTTATGAGCCTAAGTGATTGAGGATGAGTAATAAAATAGCCATGCACCAGATTTGAGGGTTTGGAATGGGAGCTAAGGCTTCTCACAATGATCTGCTGACCCCTTGTGGTGACAGTAGAGAGTATAGCAAGCTTTTTTTTCACATTATTTTATGTTACATTTTTTATATTACTTTCAGGCACTCCTATCCAGAGTAACACAGATAGTTTCCATTTATAATGATTAAAGTACCTACCTTACTCAAAGGCTCTCCACCGTGCAAGAAAATAGAGCCTACAAGCTTTCAGTAACATTGCTGTCCAGTTATTCATCTCATCTTCATTCACATGAGTAGCAGGTTTTCAAAATGAAATGTCCTATATTTGTCATGTTTCATATATTGTACATTTTCTGCCTGGAGGTTTGATTCATAACCTTAAATATAATAAAAGGAAACACAAGGGATATGTTATTTATGATGGAATATATTACACAAACACAGTTCTGTAAAGACAGCTTTGAATTGTAAAGAAGTTATTGTGTGATCAGCTTCTATAAGACAACTACTATGAAGCAGCATGTATATGCCGGCTAAATAAGGCAATGTTTACCTTAGTGTTGTTGAAGAGTACTTTCAAAGCGATTTGATTTCATTCTTCAAATAAACAAGTTGTCTGCTTGGGAACAAAGCCAGGTCCATTTGAGACCTATTGTATGTCCTGAGTATTCTGCGACTATATTGTCGGCATAGCTTTTACTGTCGAGCGAAAACACATTCATGTGGCAAGAACCATTTCCTGCTATGAAAGATTTTTCATTGATACTTTCACTAGATAGATATGACAATGAAGGAAAGTGTTTAAAATGTACTTTACTTTAAGATGTCGCTTTTAAAAGTATAGTATTATCATATGATTCAAAGGGAATGGATCCCCACCAATTATCTCATTGAAGTGTCAGGAAAAGTTCAGGAAACTAGAGCCCTCCTGGAGTACACTGAAATAGGCCATAAACTATTCATTTGGCAGGTTTTGTTGTGACACACCTAGCCTTATCAGATTTGCAAGAGTCAGTAGAGATTTGGTGATGCTATCATATGTCTTCTGATAGCACAAGATCCCTGCACATTGGTTCACACTTTCCTGGAACAGCAGGAGTAGGTGCAACACAATAATTGATGCCCAGATTTGGATGCAAAAGGAACGAGGGGTGACCATTCGCCTTCTTTTCTCAGTGGGATATATCTTGGATTAAGGTTTGGGGGAAATAAACAACACATTGAAGAGAAATTCAATTGAACAATGAAAAAGGAACTAGATGAAAGGACTGTCAAAGCACAAAACTAAACAAAATGTCTGCTATCAGAGCACCCATAAATCTGACAGGCCAACTGGATTGCCTGCTACGAGACTTATTCTTGCCCTATAAACATTGCATATAATCTAAGACAGCGTTTTTGTCATTAAATACATGCCATACCTTTCTTGTTTTCTTAAACCAAAATGCTAAATTTGTAACAATGAATAAAGTTGACCCTTTAATGTTTTCCTCCATTTTATTGTCCATGGTATAAGGGTAAGTGGGAAATCCTTTATAGTCTATATTGTTGTAAAACAAGCGAAAATAATACATTTATTTCACTATTGTCACTTCATATTTGTAAATGACGCCACTCAAAACACATTCACTCAACATTCACTCAAAGTACCTGTGGCAGATTTACATTAGGGATTTACATTACTAAAAATCTATCTTTTACTTTTTAACTGAGTTCAAATATTGATATTATATTATAAAGTGTGCAGTATGGCACCTTGATAGGAAATCTGTGTATTACTAGGACAAGATTCAAAATCTCAGTAGAGAAGAATTTAAACAAACATTTAAACAAAACATTTAAGAATAAAAAAAGATATTTAAAATGATTAAGCAAAACATATTGGATGTTATATTTCAACATTTTTACTTGACGCGTGAAATCAAAGCAGATAAAGCGGAAATAAAAAAAATCTATGTGAAAAAATAAAACACACATCAGTCACGTGTACTGTGGTATTTGAGTTCAATTTGAGTTCAAGGTAGTTTTGTTTGTCTAGAACTAACACTGTGCTTGAGGCATCGTCTGAACGAGCTGTAGATAGTCCGATCTATCCACCTTCGGAACATGGAAACGGCCGTGTAGACTCCCGGAAACCTGGCATCGCCACAGCCATTCCCCCAGGACACCACGCCGTAGACACGTCCCTCACACACCAACGGGCCCCCAGAATCCCCCTGGAACAGCAAGAGTCATATGATCTGTGGATATCTTTCAGAAAGTTTTAGACTATATTGAGCCAAATTTAACTTTAACGCTTCCACATCTTGGGTAAACATGAATGACTTAAATTTATTTTTATTGTACACATTTTGGTTTATTACATATAATAGAAGTTCGGGCTGCATAATACATTTTAATGTAAATTGTATCTGTGTAATGGAAGCATTGGGGCCCCTCTTGAAATCTGAGCAATTTGGTTATTTTTATGGGTTCACACAATATATTTAGTCTTCATAAACTGTTCCAATAAGTATAATATGAAATATCTGATGGTCAGTTTGATTAGTAATATGCCTGATTTTAATACATTTGATATGAATATGCCTTATAAAAAAGGGGGGGGGGGGGTATATTCATATAGTCAAGTATTATTATTATTATTATTGTGGCACTAAAGAGTATATGTCCATAATGAAAAATCATGGTAAAGTTCATATTTTGGTCATACCCTGTCCCCTAAAGGCCTGATACTACACTGACTAAACATTTCACAAGCAGCTGACAAATATTTTTGCCTGTCATATAACTAAAGTATACATAGTGAATAAGAAATTGTAAAGTCACTGTAATATGGCTTTGAGGCACTGCTGTCTGGCAGAAACTAGCATTTCTCACACCAGATTGAAATTTGTGCTCCTTTTGCCTTGTATACATACAGTACATCTACCCACTCTTACACTTGACACTGTTGCTTGTGAAAGCTCAACACGCAGGGCTGTCTTGGACACTGAATTTCATACCAAACTCAGTCCAACAATCACCCCTTTTCCAATGTCACTGAGGTCTCCCCTTATAGCTATGCTAGCCATAATCATAGGCAACAATACCATTTGTTGGCCTATCCAGCATTTTTATAAATATCTAACCCTATGTGTCCTGCAGTTCCATTGCCTTAATGAATGGATAAGCCATGCCTATGTGGTAGCCTCTATTTTACATGTACTTTTGGTCCCTCTTTTAACCACGTTTAGTATTTTTCTCTTTGCCACGTGCATAGTCACAATACATCCATAATTCATGCCTTTACTATACATACTGTACATCAATTATCATGCAACACAATTGTATTTTACTGGTTAGACGCATCTAATACGCAGAGTCAATAGACGAAACAAAAAAGAAAATATCAAGGGGTGCCAAAAAAACTGAAACTCTATACTGTTTTAAAAAATATATAATCTCATATTATAACTTCTCACTCTCCACTTCAGGGTAGACCTTAAAAGTGTGAAAGAATACAATGTTCTAGTGATCTACAGCAATAATAGGGTATAGGTAGTTACACTATGAGCCTGAGAATAAAGCCATGGACACATCCAGTCATCCCAAGGCTCCCCGTTCTTAAGAAGCACACAATGAAATGATGTGAACCAGATCCTGGCTATACCGTGGGCACACCTCCCTGACAGCTAAATCCGATTGTTAGAACAGAGAATGGAACAAAGGTATCTCACACAAATCTATACTTCTGTCTGCTTTCAATTTTAGTCTTGGATACTGAGAGTTCAAGGTTTCATTTTCAAATGATTCTTTTGTTCCCACTTCAGAAAGGACTTTAAATAATCTGGGGTCTAGTTAGCTGCTTATTAAACATTAATACTCTGTTTGCTCAAGTTCAATTGCTCAGAAATTTTTTTTACATTGGCATTATTATTAATTATCACACCCATAACAATTATTTTAAATAGATCAGGCAAAAATTCCAAGTTCATCTCATTCTTAGAGAACCTAATTTCAGCCTCCTATGGCTTCCTGTTTTACTGGGGTATAAAATGAGGTGACACCAACACCATCCATGTGTATTGATCACCTTGCGGAGAAAAAAAAGCCTCTATTGATGACAATCAACAAGAATATGTATCTGGAGTTTGTTCCATAACTTAAATTGTCACCAGGTGTTATTGTCAGATGACACCAAAATTAAGCTTTTCAGCCATGCATACCAGCGGTGGGTTTGGCATCGGAAGAAGGATGCTTATGCTGAAAAAAACATGACATCTATGGTGAAATATGGTGGTAGATCTAATGTTAATGTACAGTTTTGTTCCCTCTGCCAGGACACTCAAACTTGGCCACAAATGTATATTCTGAAAAACATTTTTGTAACTTAGTATACTTTAGAATAAATCAAGAAATGATTAACCCACCACAAAATAATAGTTCTATTTCATATCAGTCCACATGCCAGGCACTGCCAACGTGCCAGCTTATCTGAGGGGACATTTTTGCATCAGCAGAGAATGCTCATTATCCCCCATGGTAGTCCATAGTGGGCCCAGTGGGGACATTAGGCATGGAAGCCTTAGTGAGCCAGTGGCCTCCAGCTCTGCTTTATGCTTTCCCACTTTTCCTCTCCTGCCAGTGCTTCTGGCAAGGATCAGGGACTTAGCACAAGTCCTGTTTTCTGCCCCAAACTGGCCCCATCAGACCTGGATAGCAGACTTGAGGGAGTTGCGAGTGGGGTGCCTCCCAACCAGAATGGATATGCTTTCGTAGGGCCAGGACCTGCTATGGCATCCAAACCTTTGGATTTACAACTTGCACAATTTAGCTCCTGGATGGAGGTCGCTGTGGCGCCTAGATCCAGGGTGCTAAAGACGCTTCAGGCATTGAAAGCCCCTTCTACAAGGGTGCTGTATGCTGGGAGGTGGAGCAGGTTCAGCTGCTGGTGCCACGTTAAGGGGTCTGACCCGGTCTTGCGTGGCATTCCAGTCACGTTCAGTCCCTCTTGGAAGAAGGGTTGGCAGAGTCTATGCTGAGAGGTTACTTGACAGCCATCTCTGACTGCCATGGGCATATGAATGGCCTGAGGGTGGGATCACACCCTCACACCAGTTCCTCCGGGGAGTCAGGTCTAAAGCTCCCACTAAGCCGCCCTTGAGCCTTTAGCCGGGCTCATTCTGAAGCACCTCTTCCTGAAAACTGCCTTCCTGCTCGGCGTTGCATCTGCGAGGTGTGTAAGCAAGCTGCATGCACTGTCAGTATAGCCCTCCTGTATGCGCGCTGTCAGTACAGCCCTCCTGTGTGCGCGCTGTCAGTACAGCTGTCAGTACAGCCCTTCTGTATGCCAGTACAGCCCTCCTGTATGCGCGCTGTCAGTACAGCCCTCCTGTATGCGCACTGTCAGTACAGCCCTCCTGTATGCGCACTGTCAGGACAGCCCTCCTGTGTGCGCACTGTCAGTACAGCCCTCCTGTATGCACACTGTCAGTATAGCCCTCCTGTATGCACGCTGTCAGTACAGCCCTCCTGTATGCACGCTGTCAGTACAGCCCTCCTGTATGCGCGCTGTCAGACAGCCCTCCTGTATGCGCGCTGTCAGTACAGCCCCATGTATGTGCGCTGTCAGTACAGCCCTCCTGTATGCACGCTGTCAGTACAGCCCTCCTGTATGCGCGCTGTCAGTACAGCCCTCCTGTATGCGCGCTGTCAGTACAGCCCTCCTGTATGCGTGCTGTCAGTACAGCCCTCCTGTATGCACACTGTCAGTATAGCCCTCCTGTATGCGCGCTGTCAGTACAGCCCTCCTGTATGCGCGCTGTCAGTACAGCCCTCCTGTATGCGCGCTGTCCAGTACAGCCCTCCTGTATGCGTGCTGTCAGTACAGCCCTCCTGTATGCACACTGTCAGTATAGCCCTCCTGTATGCGCGCTGTCAGTACAGCCCTCTTGGGGGGGGGGGGGGGGGGGGCGTTTTGTGTGTGTAATGCACGCTGTCAGTACAGCCCTCCTGTATGCGCGCTGTCAGTACAGCCCTCCTGTATGCGTGCTGTCAGTACAGCCCTCCTGTATGCACACGGTCAGTATAGCCCTCCTGTATGCGCGCTGTCAGTATAGCCCTCCTGTATGGCGCGCTGTCAGTATAGCCCTCCTGTATGCGCGCTGTCAGTACAGCCCTCCTGTATGCGTGCTGTCAGTACAGCCCTCCTGTATGCGCGCTGTCAGTACAGCCCTCCTGTATGCGCGCTGTCAGTACAGCCCTCCTGTATGCGTGCTGTCAGTACAGCCCTCCTGTATGCACACTGTCAGTATAGCCCTCCTGTATGCACACTGTCAGTATAGCCCTCCTGTATGCATGCTGTCAGTACAGCCCTCATGTATGCGCGCTGTCAGTACAGCCCTCTGTATGCGCGCTGTCAGTATAGCCCTCCTGTATGCGCGCTGTCAGTACAGCCCTCCTGTATGCACACTGTCAGACAAGCCCTCCTGTATGCGCGCTGTCAGTACAGCCCTCCTGTATGCGTGCTGTCAGTACAGCCCTCCTGTCATGCGCGCTGTCAGTATAGCCCTCCTGTATGCGCCGCTGTCAGTACAGCCCTCCTGTATGCGCGCTGTCAGTATAGCCCTCCTGTATGCGCGCTGTCAGTACAGCCCTCCTGTATGCGCGCTGTCAGTATAGCCCTCCTGTATGCGCGCTGTCAGTACAGCCCTCCTGTATGCACGCTGTCAGTACAGCCCTCCTGTATGCACACTGTCAGTACAGCCCTCCTGTATGCGCGCTGTCAGTACAGCCCTCCTGTATGCGCGCTGTCAGTATAGCCCTCCTGTATGCGCGCTGTCAGTATAGCCCTCCTGTATGCACGCTGTCAGTACAGCCCTCCTGTATGCGCGCTGTCAGTACAGCCCTCCTGTATGCGCGCTGTCAGTACAGCCCTCATGTATGTGCGCTGTCAGTACAGCCCTCCTGTATGCACGCTGTCAGTACAGCCCTCCTGTATGCGCGCTGTCAGTACAGCCCTCCTGTATGCGCGCTGTCAGTACAGCCCTCCTGTATGCGTGCTGTCAGTACAGCCCTCCTGTATGCACACTGTCAGTATAGCCCTCCTGTATGCGCGCTGTCAGTACAGCCCTCCTGTATGCGCGCTGTCAGTACAGCCCTCCCTGTATGCGCGCTGTCAGTACAGGCCCTCCTGTATGCGTGCTGTCAGTACAGCCCTCCTGTATGCACACTGTCAGTATAGCCCTCCTGTATGCGCGCTGTCAGTACAGCCCTCCTGTATGCACGCTGTCAGTACAGCCCTCCTGTATGCGCGCTGTCAGTACAGCCCTCCTGTATGCGTGCTGTCAGTACAGCCCTCCTGTAGGCACACTGTCAGTATAGCCCTCCTGTATGCGCGCTGTCAGTATAGCCCTCCTGTATGCGCGCTGTCAGTATAGCCCCTCCTGTATGCGCGCTGTCAGTACAGCCCTCCTGTATGCGTGCTGTCAGTACAGCCCTCCTGTATGCGCGCTGTCAGTACAGCCCTCCTGTATGCGCGCTGTCAGTACAGCCCTCCTGTATGCGTGCTGTCAGTACAGCCCTCCTGTATGCACACTGTCAGTATAGCCCTCCTGTATGCACACTGTCAGTAATAGCCCTCCTGTATGCATGCTGTCAGTACAGCCCTCATGTATGCGCGCTGTCAGTACAGCCCTCCTGTATGCGCGCTGTCAGTATAGCCCTCCTGTATGCGCGCTGTCAGTACAGCCCTCCTGTATGCACACTGTCAGTACAGCCCTCCTGTATGCGCGCTGTCAGTACAGCCCTCCTGTATGCGTGCTGTCAGTACAGCCCTCCTGTATGCGCGCTGTCAGTATAGCCTCCTGTATGCGCGCTGTCAGTACAGCCCTCCTGTATGCGCGCTGTCAGTATAGCCCTCCTGATGCGCGCTGTCAGTACAGCCTCCTGTATGCGCGCTGTCAGTATAGCCCTCCTGTATGCGCGCTGATCAGTACAGCCCTCCTGTATGCGCGCTGTCAGTACAGCCCTCCTGTATGCACACTGTCAGTACAGCCCTCCTGTATGCGCGCTGTCAGTACAGCCCTCCTGTATGCGCGCTGTCAGTATAGCCCTCCTGTATGCGCGCTGTCAGTACAGCCCTCCTGTATGCGTGCTGTCAGTACAGCCCTCCTGTATGCGCGCTGTCAGTACAGCCCTCCTGTATGCGCGCTGTCAGTACAGCCCTCATGTATGTGCGCTGTCAGTACAGCCCTCCTGTATGCGCGCTGTCAGTACAGCCCTCCTGTATGCGCGCTGTCAGTACAGCCCCTCCTGTATGCGGTTAGGCAGCGGTGGGAGGCTTTTCATCTTCCCCTCATGAATCACCTGAGGAAGCCAGACTTCACTCACTGTGACCTGTCCCGCACAGGACTGTGGTGGAAAACCAACAATCTTTGTATTTGTTATGGAGCACCTATGCAAGGCTGGGCCTTATTTAAATGGCTTTGGCCCACTGGATCGTAGATGTGATTCCCAAGGCCTACAGCAGTGCCAGCATGCCCCCTCCCACAGGGGTGGTGGCTCACTCCACTAGGGGTGTAGCTGTCTCATGGGCTTCATTTCATGGTGCCCCGCTTTCTGACGATTGTGCTGCGGCTGGCGGGGCTTCATCCCTCACGTCACCAGGGTTTATCGCCTGGACGTGGTGTATAACCACTACAGTGGTGGTTAATTTGCTATTCAGTCTCCTAGCAGCTCACCCTCTCGGCGAGGATGACCCATACCGTGGCGTGTTGACCATATTCATAGAACTGAGGTTACCTTCGTATCAGTTGTTTTGCATTGGCCACCTCAGTCTTCAGACTTAAACTATATCAAAAATCTGTCTTGATCCAGATCAAAAATTTGTGGCTTAGTTAAAGAGCAGAGTCTGCACGTGCAAATAAAAGGATCTGAAGAATCTTGAAAGGTTCTGTATGGGGAACGGTCAAAAAATCCATCCAATATCATAAACCTGGCCGCCTAGTGTCATCCATGGGAAGGGACAGTGCACAAACTACTGCATATTTGTGACACATGGGGCAATAAAATTAATAAGAATAATTTTGGTTGAATCCATCTGATCATTAATAAAGCATAATATGGTCCATACAGTATTTGAGAGTTAAATATGGTTCAGTAATTGTATTATTTATTTAATACATTTGTGTTCATCTTTATCATGGGTGTGAATTGTTTTGGAGGGTACTGTGTGTGTAGTAATATAGTTTCATATCTATAGTTTAATACAGAAGCTATGAAAACAGACAATATTTACAGTGTTGCCAGATCAATGTTCAGTACAGGGTTCACCATAGAATTTGATTTTCAGTACTTTAATGATCAGGGGATTTGTGTTGAATATGTGGAGCTGTAGTTAAATTTATATCTTGTAACAAGATAGTAGACTGCATTAAATTAATAAAGACCATGCCTCAAATCCTCTCCCCGTCCCATTAGTGAATCATTGATTTGGATAAGTTTTAGGCAAAATTCCTGATCGGATTTGGACAAAAAATTGTCCAATTATAATTTAAAAAGCATAAATATAAGTAGAATTCATGAATTTATTGTATACTCTAAAAATACATACAAACAAACTTATGTTGCAAAGTCTAGTACCCCCCACCCCCAGAGCAGTAGCATGTACACGTGTTACTACTGCTTACTTTGCAAGCGTCCTTGCCGCCCGCAGTGTGCCCTGCACAGATCATGTTGGCAGTGATGTTTCCATTGAAGGACGCACTGCTGTTGCACTTGGCAGTGGAGACAATGGGCAGCTTGACTGTGAGGAGCGTAGAAGGAGTCTGGCCCCAGTCGGCACTGGTGTAGCCCCACCCTGACACACGGCAAAGCCTTCCCTCCGGCACACCCCCACCCTGCCGGGGCAGCGGGGCAATGGACACATAGCTGTTCAGAACCATGGGGGCTTTGAGCTGGATGGAACAAGGCATAATGATGCAAAAAGTTCTGTGTCATTGGATCAAATTGATGATACCAATATCATAATATGACTGTATGCAGCTACATTTTATATGCTTGAAAATTCTGGGTTTCTACACAAACTGGGAATTAGCATCATAATTTAGCAGTGGGATTACTTGAGTAATCTTTAAGTGCAAAGTCAACAAACTTATTAACACAAGGATGCCAAATGCATGGCAGATAACAATAAATCTTATTTAAAAGTAAACCTACACAGCAGAAAATAAAAAGGGGGAAATAAAAAGCCGGTAGAAAGTAATTGGAAGTTCCAGGAAAGTTAATGACGCATCTTGAAAAGGGAGAAAGGCCAGACTTGGTGAGTCGTAAACTGAAAGAACTCATTTATTCCTGGAGGAATAGGAATAGTGTCCTTCTGATAGATTGGGTTTAGAATAGGTGGCATTCAGAAAACACTAAAGGAGAAGTAGAGAGCAATAAAACAGGAGCATCTTTGCTAGAAGGAGAGTGTGCTGTACAGAGAAAATAGTCTTGAGAATAAATTACAATGCACATAGCAGAGCTCTCAACCTAGAGGAAAAGCCCATTGTTGAACAAGGAACCCAATGCAAAACTTGCACAAAGAAAGCAGGATGGTCTAAGGATTTCTATTGCTCATCAATCAATAAATAATCAGTCAAAATCAGTGATTTGTTATAACTACAGCTGTTTTCTTTTAAATGAAATCACCACAAATCACTGAACAAAGTATGATTTCTGGACAAGATGTACAGTTCAAAGGTTTATAAAAATCAGGAGCCATGATAAGACTGTCGCTGTATAAGCCTGATAAACCATACATAAATCATGTTAAACTTATTTTGTCCATGATTTACCATAAAATAGCATAATGCTGTATGATAAATTCTCTATGAGATTGTCTCTACAAAATCAAGTCTTCGCCAACTGAAAATGATATACATCCAGTGACTCCAGTCTCTGAAAGAACCATGATTTTGTAGTGTTCAGTAGAGTACTGATGTCGGCGTTGAAGCTGCTCTTGTTGAACAGTGGATGGGGAATGAAGCTGTGAGGCTTGGAGTACTGCTCAGTGCCTTCTTGCATGGTCAGGGAGTAATCTCCAGCCACTATCATTATCTGTTCAGTCCTGGGGGGAACCGATACAAGCATTACCACGCGGAACAGAGCTCCTGAAGGGGTTTCAACGAGAACTGTCATTACTCTTCTGTTGCTCTCTGCTAAAAATCTCAAGTAGATCTATAAGAACTGTATGTTTCTCCTGTTTTCCTCCAAAGATCATGCTGCCTATCCTCAGAGCGGATGAAAGCAGTAGATAATAAAACAGGAGCATCGTTGCTAGAAGGCTCACAGCAGAGCTCTCCGCCTAGATGCCATCTCAGCTGCGGAAGTCTCATTTCAGGAAACAGAATGGAAAGTAAATATAGGTCAATATATTTAATTCCAGAATGATCATTCTAAAAAATAAAAATTAAAAAACGACATTTTCACATTAACACATTTTAAGAAAGTCACCATGATGTAGTGTAATTAAAGAAGTGTGTGGGAACTAAACCGATTCCCATTGTGTGAACATAATGTCACACAGTTGTTAAAGTTGCAGGAGCTGTCTGGTATCAGTTTCCTGCACTCACTTCTATTCTGAGCGACAGGCCTGTCAGTCTAATTACCCCCGCCATTGAACTGCTACAATCACACACACACCAAGATGATAAAGTTTCCCTGCTTAATCTGTTTAATTTACTACTTCCTTTTGGCCGCGTTAAACGTACCACCTTGAGTTTCCCCTAAGAAAATTGTATTAAACTTTGCGAATGTTTAATGAAAGAGTGCAGAGTCAATGAACTGTAACACAAAAATGTTACAGTGCTGTCTGGCATGCAAGAAAATGTACGGCGGTTTCTGTAATTCTGTGGTATTTGCTGGCTTACCCAATGTTACAGTGAGCTGCTGTCAACACCCAGTATCTGTTTACTAAAGATCCCCCACAGAAGTGCCGGCCTTTGGTTGTTTGTATTGACACAATGTACTTGATGGAGTAGGGTGCCGGGGCGTAGCCTCCAACAATACGTCCCTGGATCAGGTCTTGGCCTGTGACATTGAATAAACAGTGTTAATATGCCCCACAGGTCATATTCTTTGTAGCTGAACCCATCAAACTAACAAAATGCCAACTAAATCCATTGCTTCAAAATATAAAAAGGTGCAATTAAAGTTTAAAGATAAAAAGGCATAATGAACAACAAGGTCAAATCAAGTGACAATGATCTATTGTTCTTTTCATGCATGTTAAATCCCAGTCATTAGTGGCTGACAGCACCAATTAAGGTAACTCTATACAATCTGGCTATGCATAGTCTCCACCTCACCTCATCTTTTTTGAAACATATACCTGTAGGTGTGGGATTCAGAATGTTATGCAACAATGTGTGAGACCACTTGTAATTCAGTCACGTTTTTCCTTTCAAGTTTATGTTGTCCTGTTATCATGAATTCACATTCCACCTTGTTATTTTCCCCC
>CM056380.1:81917304-82136890 GCA_029718625.1 Synaphobranchus kaupii
CTTGTTATTTTCCCCCTATAGTTACGCAAAAATATTCAACAGGCACTGCATCTTCTTGCTGCACTGTTAAGAGAATATCGCTTTTGGTGCATTTTGCTAATGTTGACAAGATTTGAAATTTAACTTAAATGTGCAAATACAGTTTTTATCCTGCTTTATTTCTATAGCTTTAGGGAATGATTTACAGATGGATGTGATCTTCATTGTGATTGGTATTAAGTCAACACAGGAATTTATTCTTCTTTTTTTTCCATTTCTTGGGTAAGGGCATTTTGTCATCATCGTAAACAACAGCGCAAACGTTTTATAACATAACATAACGGCTCATGGTAATTTTTAGGGGAACAAATCTATTTCAAAATTGTTCAACTAATCAACTAAATCAAGCCTTTGTATCAGCTCTGGATATATTCTCAATTATGAGGACAGTGAAGCAAAAAATGCAGGTGTATTCATTTGTAGTATTAGTGTGAAATGTATTAATTTACAAGGAACCATGGTGCCAGTTATAGTCATCTGTAAAGACAAATTGCAAACAGTATCAACTGAAAAAAAAAACAGAAAGCAAAAAAAATTAATGGATCCTTCACAATGAAACAATAGAAAATATACCTGTCACTTTAAACCATTTGCTTCCAAGCCCTGCCCACACTCAGTGCGCACACATGCAAAGAATCAGTTGGACACCTTCGATGACTCAGCCTCCCTGTTAAAAAGAAGCATAGCCCATACTTACAGTTTGCAGCAAGGAGTTCCAAGAACAGACATTGCAAGAGGACGCACAGGTTCATAGTGACACAATGCAGTTCAACGGGAGACGGCTGCCAGAAGTGGCTTTGCGGCTGCCTTCCTGATTCCTCTTAAGGGGGGGGGGGGGGGGGGGGGGGTCACATCAGCACTGTTCCTCAGGTTTCTCAGTTCCAATTGCAGTTTCCATGGCCACACTGTCCCGCAAAACAATATATGATTCAGAGGAGCAACAAAGTGCACCTTCATGGACATTTTCCTCCTTTGACCTTCTGTGCTGGATATAGTCCGTACATTGTTCCCTTCCTAAAAACATACGTTTTTAGTTCATGCCCTGGGGCCAATCATAGGGTGCAGTGCAGCAAAATAAATTTAAAAAACCAAATAAAAATATTATCAGTGGGATATTATAGATTATCTCTATTGGTAATCACTGTAAAAAAATATGCTACTGAAATAAGAAACTGCATATTTTTAAAAAAGAATATTAACTTATTTTCATTGTTCTCAATTGCAGTTTGTGACACTTCATAACACTGATGTCCCTTCAGTCCATCCATAAATAAGCAGGGGGGGTAACATGGGGTGGGTGGGGTAACCCAATAGCTAATGAGGTTCTTTTCACAAATGCTCATTTACTTTGTTCAGGATGTACTTGTCCGTAAACATTGCAACTCCATTGCATCTTTTATACATGTGCATATTTAGCTATTATAGTGATGTCCTGTAAATTAAGTATCTCACCTCTCACCCATGTTTGCTGTTTCTGCTTTGACTTAATAATAACTACATAAATAATAACCTGCTTAATAATGAGAATGTGTATATGTTTTCAAAACAGTTATCATCACTCATAACAATCATATTGCAGTGCCATGAAATGTGTGTATTATCTTGGATAAGTGAAAATAATATTTTGGGACTGCTGGGTAGGTTGCCCTGTTAAGGCACTGTTTTGGTACATGGATGGGCCTCACAGGATTGAATCCCAAGCATTACTAGTGCCAACTGTGGCTGGTAGCCCCGCAGCGGGGTGATGAAGAGTTTGCAGTAGACCAGGGTTAGGGAGGGTTCAGTCAACCAGGATCCATCTTATAGTCTCTACTCAAGCAAAAGTATACTTTTTTTTTAACCATGTTCTAAGTATACTTTTAATACATATGTACTTGTCTTGTACTAACTACTAATTTTGTGTTAAATGGGCTGCACTTTAAGTATTGTACTACTTCTGTACAACTTTACAGTACTTAGTTGTACTTAGTAAATTTGGACACTTTTTACAAACTTAAAGTATATATAAGTATACTAATTCAAAGGGTGATTTGTAGGTATTGGAAATACACTTTTAGTACTATTTTAATTTATCACTACTGTGTTCGAAATACTAGGTTATATCGTGTACTAGCACTATGTTATTCAGGGTTGAAAATAAAGTATACTTTTTATAAGTACACTAAAATACCACTATACGTATATGAGATTTAGTATACTTATTTGATATTTTAATATTTTACATGACATATTTTAATTACATATATTTGGAAGTAAATTTTTAAAAAAAAGACATTTTAAGCATACTTCAAATTAAGTACAAAATGTATAAGTACACTTAAAACATATCTGGTATGCTTCAATTATATTTTTAATACACTTAAGTACATTGTCTTTTCACTTGGGTAGCATCCTCCGTTGGTTGATGAGGTGCCAGCAATCTGCTTGTTAAAGCTGCACATGAAATGTCTTCCTCACAGAGTCCTGTTTGGCTTGTGGAAGAAGCAGCTGGCGACATTTGGCATGCCCAATTCCCTCTCTAATTTAGAATTTCCAATTACCTATTTGCATCTGTGATCATGCTTATCACTGGAAATCTCCATTAAATATTTCACACCAGTGACTGGATGAGAACCCCAAACACCTGTCTTTGCGGAAGTTAGCGAACTGCAGGCCGAGCGGGATCTCTACAAGCTGTATGAAACACTTAAAGGACAATTACTGTGCATGAGGTCACCACGATGATGGACAGGCATTTTAAAACGGACTATTTGAATCAAGGCTCACGAAAAGCCATATTTAAGTGACAATGAATCAAAGGCAGCTGGGGAGTATTGCCTGTCCTGTTACTTTGTCAACTGCAATGACCCTTGCACCTCTCAAATAGAAGATAATATGCTTAAGAAGAACATAATAATGAATCTCATCTTGATGCCATTTACTCCCTTTTTTATGGATACATCACCTGATACACTATTATACTGAACATATCATGGTCAGGATAATATTTTGTCTCTGCGTGTTATCTAATTACTTTGGGCCTACAGTCAACAATGTGAGACAAATCAATGGAAGGTGTAGAACTGAGGGAATAACATTTGAGGCTCACACGGTCATTGTTGAATATTGGGTCAGTCCTTTTATGGTGCTGTGGGATTGGTTCTTGTTCATTCTTGGAAGCATGAGCTTGGGCATCACAATAGGAAAGAGGTGGATATGGTTTCAGTATAAATACCATAAGAAAATCCCCAGATAATACTGTAGTTGGAGATATATTCAAGGTGCTGCGGTAAGCACTCAAGAGCCCAGGGTGAGTACAGTGCCAAAACTGAAAAATGTCAAGCAAATGTTGTTAATATCTGTATTTCCATCTTTTGCTTACATTTTTTGGAAAGTGGATGCTAACGTTTCTATAGAGTGTTATATATACAGTATAACAGTATGGCGTTTGGCTATAGCAACCTCACTGATATTTGAATTTTCTACTGTGCTGATCAATGCACTCAGGTGTCTATCAAGAAATAACTGGTTAGTTTGTTTGTCAGCATTATATTTCTTAAGAGCTGTTCTATGAACTTGTTTTAGGCTCTGGTTTCTAGACAATTTTTGACAAAACTACGTGTAGGCATTTAAATGTACCTTTATATTCATTGAAATACAGGATATATGTGATATACATATGCGATGATGACTGGTAAGATATAATCTATTAGAAGATTAAATTAACAAAGATTAAGCATTTATTAATACAGTGTATGTATGGATTACAGTAGGTTCTCACAATGGAATCTGAAGATGTTACCGTGCCTGGATTTGTGGTTTGCTTTTGGAGTTTGCACTTGTTATGCACACATTTAATTGTAGCTTTGCCCTGTGTCCCAGGCAAAGTGACCATGGGCCAGCTATTTCATCCTGTGGTGCTGCTCCTTCTGATTCTCACCACAAGAGGTAACCCTCCTCTTCTTGTTTAAGGGAGATTTCATTTAAATAAGACATCATCGTGTTTCATCTCAAAACAATTTTAGTTAATTTGATGAATTTAGCAAACTTTGCTTGTGAAGAAAAAAGTAATATGTGCACTTTACTGTGACCCCAATAAGACTAGCTTGTTGCTTATGCATCATCTAATGGGGATACTTGATAAACAAACAATAATAAACAAACTGTGGATCAGAGTTAACCCTCCTATTATATTTTTAATCTAACCATTTATTGGAAAAATAATACCCACCTTCAAAAATTGTTTTCAAATGTCATGTGTATACAAAGGTGTTTTTGACCCCGGGCTCTGTAGCTGCATAAAACAGACAATATATAGCTTTTTTTATTTTTTATCTCTGATTTTTTGTGGGGAATTCTGGATACGTTCCCATCCAGGTTTTAAGCTGCACAAATGTTCAGTTTGGCTCTAAAATAAGACGTTTATCACAGATGTTTTATATTTAGGCATAAAAGGCTAGTTAATTGGGAGACTTTAAGATGTTGATACACAATGTGTCAATAATTTTGTGTCGGTTTACACTGTTGGGGTCAAATCGGCTCCAAATATAAAAGGAGTTTCAACGTATAAAATTTCAATGAAATAGGAGGGTTAAGGACAAAATTTTGATTGAAAGCAGGTCGTAGCCTTCCAGACCAATGATGCATGGGTTGGCTGATACGATAACTCTTAGGCTGTGTCAGAATCAGAGCTCTATCTAATGCGTCCTGTGTACTAGCATACTGTGTACAGTTTACTGCATGCTGTTTAGTATACAACATGCAGTATGCTAAAAATATCCTCTATAATATTATAAAAACCCAGAAATAAGTATACCAGCCAGGGATTTTAAGTACACTACATATAGAACATTTTGCCTACTTAAAAAGTTCTCATCCAGTGTACTCTCGACAAGCATACTCAATAATATGGAAGGGTGTTGATTTGAACACAACCTTTATGTCTGAATCACATAGATCTAACCACTAGCAATTGATGGAATATGCTCTGAACAAAAGATAATTTTGAATATTGAGCTCAGGAGACATTTGAAGACTGTTCAAATTCCTAAACTCACTCAGTCCACTTTTGGTGAATTTTGAGAAAAATCTCCATTTTTGTTTATTTAGAATTTTTAGCATGAAAAAACCACATTTTAATACTTAAATCACTAAGAATAATAGTATAAGAGAAAAACATCTAAACATTATCTAAGCAAACATTTATCAGAAAAATAATGCCTACCTTGAAAAATATGATTTATCAAAACTGAATTAATTATTTGCAGCACAACCTTGGATTGAATAATTGCTTGGTGCCTGTTTCAAATAATTAATTCTAACACACACCAGCACTGATTTTAATTTTCAAAACAAAGTTAAATCTAGAGCATGAATCTGTAACCTGCTAATGCATAAGAGATCAAAAGCCTGAAAAAACACAGGTGCCTGTTTACTTAAATCTTTTACCTGAATTTACCATATTCATAAATGTAGTCCTGTTGTCATAAATGAATATCATTTAAAGCATAATGGTCAAAGTATTAGTTGTTGTTGAATTATATAGTGTGCTATTGTTAAGAATATTATTAATAACAACAGCAATAATAATAATAATAATTGCATGCTATTTATTGATGTTCAGTAGTTATTATTGTATATGTACTGGCATGCCACGTATACATTTTAGTTTCTGTCTTGTTTTTTTATTAGCTAGATAATGAATCCTAATTAGCCATTAATCATATTATTATCAAATACTACTAATTCATCAATTAAATGCTGCTTTCGAAAACTGAAAGCATTTCAGTCCATGAAACCCGGAGATGTGCACATCTGCATAGCTGTGGGGAGTGAACACCTCTGCTCAAAGTGAAGTGAACAGCTGAATAAAATAGAAGATCATTGAAACTGGTCTAGAATCCAACACTTGCACATAACATGAGTCACAAATATGGCCCAATTGTTAATTATTCCTTTTCAGTTAAGTTTTTTACTAATCACATTCCACTGTAGAGGAGATCAACTCCAGTTGTTGGGGACCGAAATGTTTTCTGATTTATTTTTGTACATTTGTTGAAGTCACTTACTCACTTATTACTGATATAACAGCGACATGTAACTTATGATTTATTAGCATTTCATAAAAATATGACTAACAGGCAATTACGGTTGATTGCCATAATTATAAAGAAAAACAAGTCACCATATAAAATGTACAAGAGGCACAAGAGTCACAAAACAGCATAGATAATCAGGTTAGGAACAGAGGTTGAGGTTTTGCGTAGCAAACATGTGGCAGGTGTTTTTATGTTTCCCTGTATATTGTAATGTATATGTGCCATTAAGCAGACATATTTATCCTTATTAAACCATTCAAACCATTAATAATGTAATTTGTATTTTTGCCCTTGTACAAATACAAGGAACTGTATACAGTTAAGATAAAATACAAGTGGTAGGTTTGAAACATACACTATCTGCAAACCAATTATTGTTTAAGATAAATCGGACCATGCATTCAATTACGTGTGAACATTTGGGTGAATGGTGCAGGTTGTTGTAATCAGATTATGTAAAATTATTCATTTACATCATACTTAATGAAAACAACAATTTACAGATATTCCTACACCCAATAACAATGACATTTATTTCTAGGAATGCTCTCGAATTTATTTATATTGTCAATATTTATCTTCGTCAATATCTTCGCTATTTATCTTTGTCACCTTATCTCTTTCTACTTCTGTTTTTTACCTCTCATGGTATTTGATATGTTTAAAAAAACATGCTTTCCCAGACATAGCATGTATTATTCATGGCAGCAAATGATTGCAGTTAAAAAACCTGCATGTCAGTACTCAGGTTAACTGAGGTTAATATAGAGCTCCGTAGTCCCGCCCCCTCCTATCCCTGGCTGGTCCCGGAATACTGCCGGAAGCCATTACCTGCCCCACTTCGGGATCTTTCAGTCACCCGTTATGATGATACATATATGGCATTCTATGGACCAAACTTTGGCATATATGTGATACAAAGTCCATTATATACTCACCACCACGTTTAAATCAAATTTGAATCGTATAATTAACAGAGTTTGAGAAACATAAATACATTACCCAGAATCCTCGGTCGTACATCGCCGGCTCCCGCTTTTGCTAGCTAACAAAGTAGCTACCGGGTGCTCTGCTAGCGAAAATGGCTATCACTCGGTCTGCTCTTGGAACTTATTATGGAAGTAGCTACCGGCCGCTCTGCTAGCGAAAATGGCTATCGCTTTGTCTGCACTTTCACTTTCACTTCAGCAGTGGTGGTGAGCAAGTGAGTAGCCCCGGATGTTGTAGTCGTTTTAGTTGTTTTTTGAAAAACGTGCTTGTTGTTTATTTGTTGGACATCATTTCAAATGACCAATTTTATAAATTATTAAAAAATGTGACAACCCCTCTCTTGGGTGTTTTGGATGTATAGCTGCCTGAATATATTAAAAAAAATAATTTTCAATCCATTGACTCACATAGTATTTTCTCCGAAAATTGGCACCAGCCGTTCGTCAGGGGCGGGACTACGGAAGTCTATAGACATGATTCCACAATAATATGACATCATCATTTATCACTCAACAGTTGTCCCCCATTTGAAAAAATATAATTTAACATTTGTTAACAAATGGTACTACAGGCTTACATTCTTTCAGACTTTACATTACGGTTACAGTTTGTGCCTTTACTCATTTGACAGGATGTTGGTACAGATAAATTTTTTAAAAAGTAAATTATTTTGTTATTTATCACTTATTATCACTGCCTGCAACATACATGCACTATACTCACAAAACTTACAGAAATGTGCATTTACAAATAAAATGTAGTAATGGTGGCTTTAATTGTGAGAAAACCTTACACAGAACAGAAAAATGTATCGAGCAATGGCAATGGGAGGGGGCAGTGCGGGACAGGGGGTGATGAAATATTATTTTAAATGAAACTTAAACCGGAAATGAAAAAAAGTTAAATATTAAGGTACAGGGCAGACATTATACACTGTAAATAGGATTTTTTCACACAGATAGTTATCAATATATATTATTAGTATATTAATGATCGATCGTAAAAAAAGAAATCTAGTATGGTAAACATAAGTTATTATATCTCATTTAGCAGAAACACACTGCAAAAAAAGTCTGTCTTAACAAGTGTTTTAGTCTTGTAATGAGACAAAATATTTTTTTCTCTCTCAAGTAAAAATATTAGCTTGTGTTAAGTTACTATTTGACAAATGAAATGTTCTCATGTCTCACCTCATTGGCAATATTTTTGTCTTATTTAGAAAAAAAGGTAACAGAAATAAGATTTTAAGGCTATATATTGGACGGAAATACTTGTTGAGATTGACTTATTTTTTGGTTTTTGCAGTGCACTTGCAGTGTTCAAGACCAGGCTTGACACAGTGCTAGATGCACTCTAGACTGTGAGTAAATAATAAGCTTATATGGACTGATAATAAATAATAAAGATTATAATAGATGGTATTTGTTATCAAACTGCCTCCTGTCCCTTATTAACATGAACAGGCAGGTTACACTTCATAGCAAGATAATTTTTATGCCATTTTTGTTGTTGTTATTGTTGTTGTTCTTTTATATTCTTTTCAGAATGTAAAAATTGCATACCCAATTACAAAGTTGTACCAGGATTACTGTATGTAGTTCAATGTTATGTATATTTAAAAACTTATGATGCATGGTTTTTCATTCCTGTGGTCAGAGACCTTTGAAAAGAGAATCATTGGAGGTCAAGTGGTTGAGCCGTATTCCATCAAGTACCAGGCATCCATCCAGTACTATAATCACCATTATTGTGGCGGAACCCTCATTAGTTCCCAGTGGGTTTTATCTGCTGCCCACTGCTGGAGACCGTGAGTACTGCATACATGTTACAAATTTGGACAAACATAATGCAAAGGGCACCAATCACCCTTTCCTGAAATAATAACTTTAATGCACATGTGCGACCAATATAATTTAGGGCAAATATGCCATTTTAAACAGGCTTTCTGGGGGAAAAACCTCACAGATAATTAAGGCTTTATACTTCTGAACAAACAAATTTTTTTTCTATTCATAAACTCTTAAATTAAGGTGTTTATATTTAAATTGGTTTTGCAATTGCTGGGTCTCAATCTATGATTTATTTATTTATTCAATGAAACAACTTGTGTGTTTGTTGTGTGTGTGTGTGTGTGTGTGTGCGTGTGCGTGTCTGTGTGTGTGATATCAATATAATGGTTGTTCATACGGTTGTTCATGTATAAGATGGCAAATACCTCAACACATAACCATCTCTCGCTTTCATAGGAGCCGTTTGATCAAAGTGGTTTTGAGTGAACATAATCTCTCTAAAAAGGAGGGATTTGAGCAGGAGTTCAGTGTCTCCAGGATCTTGGTTTACCGTAACTACGACCACACAACCTTCAATAATGACATCATGCTCATCAAAGTGAGTGCACAAAATTACATTTCTCCCTGCATCTGACATCTCTGTTATTGCATTCAGTACATCGCAGTTTATAATGGGCTATACTGCCACCTAGAGACATAGATAGCAACCAAATACAGGTATCTGCCAAAATAAAGGAAACAATTGAATACGCACTTTTTCAGACTCCACCTCGACTAAAATACCTATATAGGGCCATTCTATAGTACTTGCTTCCTGTTTTTTTTTTGTTTGTTTTTTTTGCTTGTTTTCTATTTAACTTGTGTTTTTGGTTATTTTTAGTTCAGAATGTATAGCTGACTGTGTGTACTACTCATGTTCATTACTAGGGATAGCTCCTACGCTGTAAGAAAGTTGTGCTTTGTCGGATTTGCTTTGTAGTCGCGTCAATGACCTTCAATATGCACTTATTGTACGTAGCTTTGGATAAAAGCGTCTGCCAAATGATTGTAATGTAATGTAATAAAACAGTGGATAAAAAGTAGATTGAAAACAAGTGCTTCCACACAGCTGTGGTTCCTGAATTAACACACAGACACTTTCAATGCGTAAAGTTAGATATGGCAATATATTTCCAGTTGAAAATAAATGTAGTTATATGAAAATATTATTGTTAGATCTTTACATTATATTAATTAATAGATGCTGGGTTTATTCATTATTTACGTTCTTGTGACTCTGGCTTAAATCAGGGGTTTTCAACTTTTTCTGATTCAGGGACCCCATCCTAGCTCAATGGCATCCAGGGGACCCCCATCATAAGTTAAAAACGGTTATATTTTTGCTGGGCCTAAAAGACTGAATGTGGGTAACTGACTGTATGGCTGGCTGGCTGGCTGCCTGTTCCTTGATGTTAAAAAGCACATGCGCAAATTTTGAGTGTTGAAAAGCGTAGCTTTTTGAGTAATTACAGTAAAAAGTTTGCTGTCTAACTTCTCATCCCCTTTTACTAGTGTAAAATTGGATTATTTTGATGTAATTTGTTTTCTTTGAAATGTATTTTATGTGAAAGTTTAAATTCTGATTTAATGACAAATACTTTTATCATGAAATATTGTATTTGTGTTTATGTATTGCTCTACTGCGCAAGGGGCAGAGGCGGGAGAAGAGAAAGGAATAAGTTGTGTTGTTGTTGGTCCCGGGAAAACGGAAAGGATTAAAACCAAGAAGAGATTAAGCTGCCATTCGTTGTGCTGTGTTTTCCTGTTGTCTGGAGAAATAATTAAATATTCTCATTAAAGTTGGATTCCCAGCTGGCGAGCTAGCTAATTACCAAGCTAGCTCACAATGGAGAAATGGAGACTTACAGCGAGCTGGCCATGAGATTTAAAAAGTAAAAGGTCTTGCTGCATGGTTATATGTTCATGTCGTAAAGACACAGGTTGATATTGATCACTGTTACACTGTTCCAGTGTAATTTACAGCTTAATCAGCTTAATCTAGCGCCCCCCCCCCCCCCCCCAATTCCCATAGAGATCCATTCAAATGCAGAGAGGTTATAGTAACTCCTGTAAGAGTATCAGAAAATAAGATATCAAGAGTCTTTTGATGTTGTTTGGTCACAGACATCAGGAAGTCATGGCATGCAAATGATATGTAACCAAATATTAGATATGAGGACTTTATTTAAGTTTATGTTAATTTGACCAATTACTTTTGTCCCCTAAAATGGGGGGGACTATGTATAAAAAGGGCTACAATTGCTACACGGTTCACCTGATATGTATGTAAAAACCCTCAAATTAAAGCTGATAGTCTGCACTTTAACCTCATAGTCACTGTTCCATTTCAAATCCAATGTTCTGGAATACAGAGCCTAAACAACAAAAATTGTGTCACTGCCCTCAAACATTTGGTCCCCACTGTATATATATTCATTGCATATGAAGTCTTGCCAGGGACCCCCTACAGTATCTTTGAGGAGCCCCCAGGGGTACCGCAGACCCCCTGTTTAAAACCCAGAGTCAAAAAGGAGGGATTAATCACGTCCTGCTGTGCTCTTCAGCTTGTCCGCCCAGCCAGACTCAATGCCAACATCCAACCAGCCCGCCTGCCTGATGACTACTCCCCGTTGCTGGGTCCAAGGACCACGTGCACAGTCAGTGGCTGGGGAGTGACCCAGATCTACACCTACTACCTGTCCCCGGAGCTGCGGGCCGTGGATGTGAACATCATCTCCTCATGCCACTACTATTACTACTGGAGGATCACTGACAACATGATTTGCGCCGGCTCCCGCTTCGGCGGCAAAGACTCCTGCCAGGTAAACTCTCTGCTTTAGCCCTCTGCTTTAACCCTGTGCTTTAACTCTCTGTTTTAGCCCTGTGCTTTAGCCCTCTGCTTTAGCCCTGTGCTTTAACCCTCTGTTTTAGCCCTGTGCTTTAGCCCTCTGCTTTAGCCCTGTGCTTTAACCCTCTGTTTTAGCCCTGTGCTTTAGCCCTCTGCTTTAGCCCTGTGCTTTAGCCCTCTGCTTTAGCCCTGTGCTTTAACCCTCTGTTTTAGCCCTGTGCTTTAGCCCTCTGCTTTAGCCCTGTGCTTTAGCCCTCTGCTTTAGCCCTGTGCTTTAGCCCTCTGCTTTAGCCCTGTGCTTTAGCCCTCTGCTTTAGCCCTGTGCTTTAGCCTTGTGCTTTAGCCCTCTGCTTTAGCCCTGTGCTTTAACCCTTTGCTTTAGCCTTGTGCTTTAACCCTTTGCTTTAGCCTTGTGCTTTAGCCCTCTGCTTTAGCCCTGTGCTTTAGCCCTCTGCTTTAGCCCTGTGCTTTAGCCCTCTGCTTTAGCCTTGTGCTTTAGCCCTCTGCTTTAACCCTGTGCTTTAACCCTCTGTTTTAGCCCTGTGCTTTAGCCCTCTGCTTTAGCCTTGTGCTTTAGCCCTCTGCTTTAACCCTGTGCTTTAACCCTCTGTTTTAGCCCTGTGCTTTAGCCCTCTGCTTTAGCCCTGTGCTTTAACCCTCTGTTTTAGCCCTGTGCTTTAGCCCTCTGCTTTAGCCCTGTGCTTTAGCCCTCTGCTTTAACCCTGTGCTTTAACCCTCTGCTTTAGCCCTCTGCTTTAGCCCTGTGCTTTAGCCCTCTGCTTTAGCCTTGTGCTTTAGCCCTCTGCTTTAACCCTTTGCTTTAGCCTTGTGCTTTAACCCTTTGCTTTAGCCTTGTGCTTTAGCCCTCTGCTTTAGCCCTGTGCTTTAACCCTCTGTTTTAGCCTTGTGCTTTAGCCCTCTGCTTTAACCCTGTGCTTTAACCCTCTGTTTTAGCCCTGTGCTTTAGCCCTCTGCTTTAGCCCTGTGCTTTAGCCCCCTGCTTTAGCCCTGTGCTTTAGCCCTGTGCTTTAGCCCTGTGCTTTAGCCTTGTGCTTTAGCCCTCTGCTTTAGCCCTGTGCTTTAACCCTTTGCTTTAGCCTTGTGCTTTAACCCTTTGCTTTAGCCTTGTGCTTTAGCCCTCTGCTTTAGCCCTGTGCTTTAGCCCTCTGCTTTAGCCCTCTGCTTTAGCCTTGTGCTTTAGCCCTCTGCTTTAGCCTTGTGCTTTAGCCCTCTGCTTTAGCCCTCTTTTTCCTGCCTGCTGATGCCCCTGAACTCCCATCCCTGCTGTAAGAAAAGAGCTGAATGACCTTGAATGGATAGGGCCGTGACAGAGAAGAAAGGGTCCATTCAGATAAACACAAAGGTAGTGGTGAAACCTGTCAGCACTGCTTCCTTTGCCAGGGCATTGCAGACTGTCCAGAAGTACTCACGGGGCTTCGGGAAAAGGGGCCAAAAAGAAAGGCTTTGTTCCGGGGTTAATCTTTGTGTTTCCCTTCCGACAGGGGGACTCGGGGGGTCCTCTTATCTGCAACGGGAATTTAGAGGGCATCGTCTCGTGGGGGATCAGCTGTGCCCACCCATACTTCCCGGGCGTGTACACCAAAGTGAAAAAGTACGTCAGGTGGATAAACTTGGTCATGAAATTCTACCGCTGAAGTGCACTGGCAAGAGTCAAATGCAAGACTGGATAGTTCAGCTTTTTCATAGCATAAAAATGGCACTTGTAAGATAAAAAGAATGCCAAACTCCAACTCCACTGGCAGCAGCCAGGCTTTTCTAAAAAAAATAATTATTGTAAAACATTAGTAATTTAGGGAAAAATTATCCAATAGCAATGCAAAGAATTATACTTGATAATTAAAAGTTGACACGCAAATAATGATATAAGCTAGTAAATATTAATTGTGTATTGTGATCAAATATATCAATTAAATTTTTGAAAGATTTTGTATCATCATTGAATATTCTTCAACCAGTGTGTTGTGTTCATTCATAAGTAAAATATGCAGACATTTGATTAATTTGTGAATATTTTCTAGTACTTTAACAATGTATTTCACAAACGCCACAGATAAACAAATTTTTTTTCTAAATTTTTCAAGAACATATGAGCCATTGTTTTGGCATTGGTCGTAGTTTTCTGTTTACTAACAAAATATACGGATACCTTTTTGTCACAGGTAACGTACTGTATAATAATGACATTTTTAAAATGGCCTGACTTGCACACATGGATGTCATATTATACTACAAGGAGCAACTTTATGAGATGCAATATCAACATGTATGATATTAAAAAATGAATTGCCAAAAAACATCTTTCAAAATGACAAATTTACTTTTTCCCCAGCCCCAAACCTTTTTTTGTTCATTTTTATGTGAAAAAGATTAGTTTGCAACAGACATAGGTGGCTAGAATATACTTATAAGTGCATGTAAATATTACATTAGCCTACATATAAAACAATATTGAGAAATTCTAAATAAAAAGAACAAGTCACTGCACTTGCTCAAATGCGTCAGAATGAAGCAGAGGTAGGGCGGCAAGGTGATGCAGTGGTTAGCACTGTCACCTCACAGCCAGAAGGATTGGGCTCAGATCCTGGCCGAGGGCCCCATCCTGGGCAAGCCTGCATGCTCCTCCCATGCATGCGTGGGTTTCCTCCAGGTACCCCCGTTTCCTCCCACAGTCCAAATACATGCAGGTTAGGCTAATTGGAGACTCTAAACTGCCCATAAGTGTGAATGCTGTGTGATTGGCTACCTGATTTTACTCAGTGCAGTTATCCAGCTAACCCATTAATCCATCTTGTGAAACAGGGTCCTGCAAGGAGCAGTCATGTCCTCCATGGATTAGAATGTTCAAATCCCCTTACACAATAGATTTACTTTCAATTAAGAACTTCAGTGGTGTTGTTGTAATAGTTCAGTATAAACTATTTAACAGTGTAGCCTAAACCATTTTAATGCACCTAATATTTACAGGCAAATGAATAGCTTGGGAATTAAGGGTAATTCATATATCAACAATTTTGATGATCAGGCCAAGAGAGGGTGTGGATAGGATCTCATACAGCATGTGACTTTTCACATGCAGATGTCACAGGCAAAATGCCCTTCCTATTTCCAGAACTTTTTCTTCACTGGCAGATGGAGTTTGAGCATGAATGAGAAGTATTATCATTTGCCAAATACATCTGTAGATTTGAAGAATTCTTTTAAATCAGCTAAATGACAGATCCAAAACAATTCATTGGAACAGTAAGTTTTTATGAATTCTATGCCAAAAAAAATGTAACAGAAAACTGCCACAAAGACGCTTTACAGAGAAACAGCAGGAAAATTGGGCAAAAACACAGGCCTGTACCCCCAAAAAGCAAGCGAGGTGAAAACTCCCCAGTGGGAAGAAAAATACCCAGAAGAAGCTTCGTTCTCTAACATATTTTCTTTACAATGATAAACTATATATTTTAGAGAAAAAGGTCTTACAATTTTGACATGGTGCTTGTACAAACCCAAATTCCAAAAAGGTTGGGACAGGGGCAAAAAGAGCAAAAAAAGACCTGTTTGGAACATTCCACAGGTAAACAGGTGATGCTATCATGACTGGGTATAAAAGGATATCTTGATATCTTGAAGGACTCTTTATATCTTATTTTCAAGTACTCTTACAAGCGATACTATAACCTCTCTGCATTTGAATGGATCTCTATGGGAATTTGGGGGTGGTTTAGATTTAGCTGTAAATTACACGGGAATAGTATAGAACCCATGGTTGGCTAAATGGCTGTAAGTCATCAAGGGTCTGAGTCTATCAAACAAGCCTCAAACCATGACTCTGCTGCTAAATATGCAGTAGATATGGATGGATCAATTTAAGGGTTGTTTCTTCTAACTCTTTTCCGATTGAACTCTATTGAAAAACAAGGCTAGGCAAGCCTAGCTCAGCCCAGACGCCTGCATGCAGCCAGTGAAGAACATGTGAGAGGGCACAGCGTATAGTGGTCTGGAGCATGCAGGTTGACCTGCATACTGGGGCGACGGAGTGCATCTGATTCTCAAAGGCGGGTGTGGCAGAGTATGGGAGTGGGAGCAAGTGAAGAGGGGAAGCAGACATAGTTTAATTAGCAGTAAAACTCCTGCCATGTTTTTCATCCACCCATGAACTTATCCAGCTGATTGCACTAATTAGTTCTACCTCCTGGCTGAAGAATTGTGCTAATTTGCAAATGCAGGTGTTTGGAACCAAATACTGGGGAGGACTTACTTTCTGAAGATTTTACACCTCTGTTAATTAGAGTGATGAATATAATAATTTCAACAGGGAAAGATGGAGTTTTGGAAATATTTAACAAAAGCCCCAGACAAAGGTTACAAGTGTAACATAAACTAAGAAACCTTCCTACTACAACCCTGTGCAACATTGCTGCAATATTGCTCTACATGTAAACAGTTAATACTGTTAAATTTATTAACCTTTGCAATAAAAAAACATTTGTTAATGTGAAAAGAAAATTAAAAGAAGCATAGCATTTGCACAACAGTTTTGTTGAAAATTTATTTTGCCTTAGGTAACAAGCAGGAATCAAACCACTTACCTCACGCACAGAAAGCAAAGACTTTAAGCACTAGGTTAAAGCATTTTAACAGAAAGGAGCCAGCCAAATAAGACTTTTGTGTTGTGGTATCAGATGGTGTTGGCTTACTGACTTCATAATTCAAACAGTTAACAGTTAATATTGTGAAATTTCTTAGCCTTTGCAATAAAAAAAACATAATTTTTATGTGAAAAGGATATTCTTAGCATAATGTGCATATTGTTATTGTCGAAAATAAATGTTGTGAAATGGTGGGGCTCGAACTACTGTATTGGACTATGTCGGCTTACTGATCTCAGTCCTCTGCATAATTCAAACAGTTAACAATTACTATTGTGAAATGTTTAGCCTTTGCTATAAAAATAACTTATTTAATGTTAAAAGAACATTCTTAGCATAACATTGTGTGCGTCAAAAATAAATGTTAGGAACAGGCGGGGATCAAACCACCAACCTGCTCCATGGTAGCACAATACCTTAAGCACTAAGCTACAGGCACTTTCACAGTTTGTATGGTAGGTAGACAGCCCCTTAAGCATAGATAGTGTACTTTGAGACGAGGAAATTTAAACAGACCTTCTGATTGGCGGATTAAAAGTAGTTATCCAATGGAGATAATTATTCTTTGAGGGTATGGAGGCAGGAAAAAGAAGAAGAATAAGAAAGGAAAAAAATGTGAAAATATCCCAATTTTGGGGCTTTATTGTGTGGATGTGTGGCATTGTACATTAATTCTGTGTGATTACATGCGGTCAATTCCCCCCAATTCCCATATAGATATGGGACATATTCAAATACAGAGAGGTTATAGTATCATTGTAAGATTACCTGAAAATAAGATATCAAGAGTGTTTTGATATCCTTTTATACCCAGTCATGATAGCATCACCTGTTTACCTGTGGAATTTTCCAAACAGGTGTTTTTTGAACTTCCCAGTCTTTGGAACGTATTAACAACACTTTGGAACGTGTTGCAGGCACCAAATTCAGAATTAGCGTATAGGTACAAAATTCAATAAAGTTTATAAGGTAAAACATTAAATATCTTTTCTTTGTAATGTTTTCAATTAAATATATGTAAAAGAGAATGTAAAAATCACTGCTTTCTGCTTTTATGTGCATTTTACATACTGTCCCAACTTTTTGGAATTGGGGTTTGTATTACGTATCTGGAAAGAACTATAAACAACAAAAAGCTGTTCAACCATTTTCTATTTTCCTTTTTTATATATTGACATACATTTTGACTGACTGTATCAACATAATAAATCTATGCAGTTAATCATTTCACACTGTACCCATTCTATACATGACACAGCATCACAGGTAGGCTATCTATCTGTTGAGTTGATAAAGAGCACGACTACTGGATAAGAAAAGTGTACAACATGTTCCTGAATCCCCTTTCTCGTTGCTTGTGTTGTAGAGATACAACGTTCTGGTTTCAAAGTTTGCTTATAGTTCCACATACAGAATTTTTCAGATCATCTGCTTGCTGTTTTATGGTACATGGTATGGTTCAATATTATTTCATCCAGTTTTACCTCCCAGACATAAGAAAATTACAGAAACAATAAAGTACCTACAATCCAGAAACAAATGTTAAAATGTTAAATCCAAAACCTAGCTGAAAATGTGGCAATATTTTTTTTGTTTGTGACACCTGGATCTGTCAAAGGTGAATTACCCAAATCTTCCTAAAGCCCGACTTCACTCATGACCCCTGAGTCTCTGACTGAAATATTTTCACTGCAACATGTTTTGTCTTCCAAGATACAAACTTAAAAACCTTTTTTCTGCCAGGTCTCAGAAGGTTAAAGGTCCCATGTCATACTATTTTTTGTCAATTTTAATATTATTCTACAAGTTATACCAAATGTGTTGATAAGGTTTTTTAAGGGAAAACATTTTGCAATATATTTTAAAACAAGACTAGGCAAGCCTAGCTCAGCCCGGACGCCTTTATGCAGCCAGTGAGGAGCAGGTGAGAAGACATGGCGGATATAGAGGGAAAAAAATAGTATGCAGTAAAAAATAAGAGTTTTCTCTGAGGAGGTGTAGTAGAATAGTAGAATATAATGTTCCTGTATTTTGAACATGAAATATAGTGCTTTATCTGTGTTGTTTATATTAAGCAGTCTTTCTTGGACACCTTTATCAAGGGTGTGTATATTTTTGGCCATAACTGTATGGCAAGAGTGGCAAGGAAAAACTCCCTGAGTGGGAAAACCCTGGTCTAGGGAAGGGAGGGTTGAGAGGGAGTGGTCTGAAGAATAAACCCCTGTGCATGCGTTATGTTGTCCAATGTTACCATCCAGCATTGTTGTATGATGGGGGGAAAAATTAATACGTTTGTTCAATGGAACAACAGCTATTGGCTCTGTTTGTTGTACGAGGGTGATCCAACAATTTAAAAGTATTTAAAAGTATCACCCCTCCCGCCGGTGAAACAATAGGCCTATTCATTGGGTGCTAACGCCTAGCTACGAGAAAGATTATACATTTCAGGCAATTGACCTGTATTTTCCTACTTGTGACAATTGGTTCATAATGACGCCTTATTGGCGGATGCCTCTTGATGGCCTAATTGTCACCACCTGATGTAGCTGTTTGAACCCTTTGTGATGTTGGTGTTTCCTGTTTGTTTTGTTTTTTCTGATGAAGGCCCCTTGGGTCGAAACATAAACTAATAAAGCTTTATTTTTATAACGCAGTGCTGCGTGGAGTTCTTTATATTCCACTTTACAGAATTAAGCATTGGATTGCTTATTTGTTTAGTAAAACATTAAAATATATAATTACGGATGGAGCGTTCGATATGGGCCATGTGACTCAATCGGCAGTCCCTGAAATTATGAATACTCAACCTATATCTTTAATGTGCTTGTTATAATAGAACAGTGTGCCTTGTTTATATTGGCCTACGTCAATCTTGTGAGGGCAAAAGAAAAATGTAAAAAATGTTAAATGAATAATCTCAACATCTTGCATGCAATCTATACCATCCCTTTAATGTCCTCGCTTAATTTTGCTGCGCTTAATCTCGCCACTTTTTCAGAACGTAAAAACACCTTTTAAAAAAAAGCAAAGGAACAGCTAGAATCAGTAGCCGATGTCCCGTTTTGAAATGTCACTTACTGGCTATCAAAAACATTATTGTAGCCTATTTATGCTATTTGTGTTGTTGTATTGTATTTTTTTATACTGTAGGCTACTGACCGTCCGTTCTGCCTCCGTATTGCTGCATAATCAATTCCGTCAATCTCGCCATTCCATGAGCCATTCCATGTGACTCAATCGGCAGTCCCTGAAATTATGAATACTCAACCTATATCTTTAATGTGCTTGTTATAATAGAACAGTGTGCCTTGTTTATATTGGCCTACGTCAATCTTGTGAGGGCAAAAGAAAAATGTAAAAAATGTTAAATGAATAATCTCAACATCTTGCATGCAATCTATACCATCCCTTTAATGTCCTCGCTTAATTTAGCTGCGCTTAATCTCGCCACTTTTTCAGAACGTAAAAACACCTTTTAAAAAAAAGCAAAGGAACAGCTAGAATCAGTAGCCGATGTCCCGTTTTGAAATGTCACTTACTGGCTATCAAAAACATTATTGTAGCCTATTTATGCTATTTGTGTTGTTGTATTGTATTTTTTTATACTGTAGGCTACTGACCGTCCGTTCTGCCTCCGTATTGCTGCATAATCAATTCCGTCAATCTCGCCATTCCATGAGCCCAAACTTGCAACGCAATTAATAAAACGAAAATATGATGTTTTAACAAAAATGTTTCAACTAGGCTTGTCGCGGTGATCGGTTTAACCAATGGAATACTAAAATCATATTACAAGCTGTTGAAATGCAGCCATATCCAGACTTTTTTCATATTCTTGAATTAAAAGCTTTTCAGGTGTTCTAGAACTTTGTTGTTACTGCTAGCATAGAAATGCATCTTGTTGGACTGTTCATTTTACTTTTTTCATTTAGAGTGGTTTTCTCAATAAATCATTAGACTATAATCCTTCAGTCTTCTCCTTGAATTTTATAAAGCATAATAATAGTAATGATAATAATATTACTATACATAAGCATTTATGTATCCAAGTTCATACAATAAAATAAAAAACTAACAAAAAAAGTACAATATGAAATCACAACAGGAAGAAAGGGTTGTTATTGTGGAAATAGTTTCTATTCAAATGTATAATGGAATGGTTTGATGTTTTTATAAAACTGCCTTTTCATTTCAATTGATTATATATTGAACCTCAAATCATTGTTCAGTGTCCCCCAGTTAGGGGGTGGGGAGTTCAAATAGGTTAACAAAAACAACCTTTAACAAAACAAAACAATAGATAAATACATATAAACTGCAGAATATAGTTCTTATAAAAAGTTTTGAAAAGAAAAAAAAGACAGTGAGGGGGGTGAATACTCATAAATTGCAATAACAATTCATTTTAGACTAGAAAAGATAACGCAAATTCTGGTAGAAACCCCGCACACTTTTGGTTTCTATCCGGATACAGATACAGATAATGTTGATGGTCAAACAGATACAGATACAGATAGTGGCATTGCTGCACACCCCTACCGGGAACTTTAACCCAAACTGTTTTTGACAGTGGAACACGGCAAAGACGGTAATATGGAGGGAGAAGAAACTGAAAGGAATGAGCACAGTAATCACTTTTTTGTACGTGTAAGGGGACGTGATGTGTGAGGTGGGAGGAGCCAAACGCAGCAAGGGGATTCTTTAAGCCCTAAGGCCATAAGGCGGGAAACCCCGCAGTTAAGGGAGGAGACAAGACAGCGAACAACCGCCTACAGACGCTACTAACCGGCTCACTGTCACACGCCAATAAGTAGAAGCGCAAGGACAGGATTCTCAGTAGCCAGAAATAATACGCGCCCTGTCTCGGTAACGAGACACATAAGAACGGGCGAGTAGCGTAATGGCACAAATAAAACAGTCAACAAACACTGCAAAATAATACGATAGTAAGTATTTGAGGAGGCGAAAGGAACAGGATTTAACGTTCCATGGCTAGTTTCATAGGCTCGCAGTCAAATGCAACGACCCAGGAAGCAGAAACAGAAGAGCCAGGGGAGATGAGTCCTAATAACTACATCCACATAGGCAAAAACGCCAGGGGGGGACGAGTCCTAATATCTACTTCCACATAGGCAAGTACGCCAGGGGGGAAGAGTCCGAATAACTACATCCACATAGGCAAGTCCCCGCATTGGTCCGGAAACGTAAAGGGGTAAGACGCCCGATCTCCCAGGAGAGAGAAACATTTTACAGGCGAGCCGACGGAGCACCGTCGTCCCATAACTTTACTAGCAAACATGACTAACGCAAGCTTAATTGAAAACACAAGCCCTAGCCTCTCAATAAAGGAATATGTAACGAGGCGAAATGGAACAAAGAGCTAACGTTCCGAGGCTACTTTCAGAAAACACACAGTCAATAGAAAATAGCATATAATAGAAATAACCCTGACTCACAACAAAGGGGAACGTAGTCCACGAGAAGGAGACAAAACATGGAACAAACGTACCGAAGCTACTAACCGGCTCACTGTAACCACGGAAAATGAATAGAAGCTCAAACGCCTGGTCTCTCAGTAAGAAAACCAAACAGAGGCGAAATAGAGCAGAGATCTGCGGTCCCATACTTCTACCAGATAAGTAACCAAAGAGCCGGCAAGAATAAAGCCCTGCCTCAGCAACGAGACGTTAACACAGGCGATTAGCATGAAAGGTACAAATAACACACACCAATTAAATAAAGCCCTAAAGTCAGTATGATAAAAATGCCCTGTCTCTTAGTAAGAACCTACTATACAGATACACGCAAACAAACAAAGACTCCTCTCGCTTTCACGGAAGAAAGCAGACAGAGAGAGGAGAAAGCGACATCGAAAGGCAAAATCTAGGCAAACGGACTAAAAAGGAGAAACCAGGAAGCGAGGACAGAAAAAAGCCAGGGGGGGAAGAGTCCGAATAACTACATCCACATAGGCAGGTACGCCAGGGGGGACGAGTCTTAATAGCTACTTCCACATAGGCGAGTCCCGCATAACTCCAATGAAGCACAACGGAGCAAAACGGTCTCCTTAAAAACCTAGACCAAAATAATACTGACTTAAACATACAAAGGGCAGAATAACACCACACACAAAAACAGCACAATACACCACAACAAACAATCAATATAGAAGCCCCGAAAGAAGGAAACGGAAGGCTTAAATAGCTCTCAAGGTGACCACGCGCAGGTGTGGATGCTAACAGAAGCTCTGTAATCTAAGCAGGGCGGAGCAAGCATCTACCAAAAGGGCAGCGCCCTCGCGTGGCCACTGAGGAAAACGACCGCATAGGGGAAAAAGGGTTAAAAACCATGACAGTACGTTTGTCAAGTGTGACATAAGGCTTAAGACCTTACTGTTTTAAGTGTAAAGCCTGATTTACATGAGATGCGCACATGCAAGCGGAGTGCACTTGGAGCGGCTATACCCACCAGAACAGTTTTTTAAAATGCAGGCCACGAGAAGAGACAGACGCATTTGTATTAAACTCCATTATTTTCTAAAACATAGGATTTTTGAGAGCTTAGCTTCATCATCATCATTATCATCATCAAACGGGGTATCCAGAGATGCAATTGAAGTGCAGGAGAAACTAAAAATATTATTCATTTTTAGTTTCTATTTCTATTTCTGCATTGTTTTTATTTCCATATTTTGAATAAATCTGTTTCTTTTAAATGATGGTTTGTTTTGTTCTTTATATTTATTGATATAAGTACAGGCCCTATCTATCCTCCACTAGCACATTTGGTTATGTTAATAATAATAATAATAATAATAATAATAATAATATAATAATAATAATAATAGTAATAAGTATTATATTACCATGTAGTAATTGGTCTGGCATGGGGGTGCTACAAAGTGCTGAATTCATAAACTAAATACAGGCTTAAAATGTGCTACAATAGCTACATAACAAAAAACAAGAAGCTAGCACACTTATCAAACTCCTCATGGTTTGTTTTTAAATTGCAAACATAAACTAACATACGTTGTGAATGTAGCCTACACAGAAAACAGTCTGCGAACTTCAGAAGCATTATTTTACTCTGGGTGTAACAGGGAGTCAATTCTTTTGAGAAATTAAACCATGGTTTTATTTGGTTGCTACAAAACAACAAATGATGATGCACCTAATGAAGATATGGTTGTTCAAATTCAAAACTAGATTTCGATAACAATATAGCAGCACTTGACCACATGTATAACCATGCCTATTTTGGAAATAGAAGAAGAAAGAATGTTTCATTCAACAAGAATACCTTATTACACTACAGCACTAGCATTACGTTACCATACCAATTACGAACATGTATGAACATGCAAAAGTTCTGTTTGGGTGAGATATTTTTATATCTGTTGGATACTGGAGGACCAACTAGTCCCAATATGTAGCCTAAATGGCACATATTTATGCAACAATTAGAATTTTGAAATTAAGTTGAATGGTAGATTTGATCTTCGGAAATGCGATTCTGCTAGTAAATTAATTTTGACCGGATAGTGATTTTGCAATGTTTTGCCTCTCCTGTGCAATGGTGGAGTCCCTAGACTCAAGCTTGCATCGGGTCACATATTTTCCAGTGTTTTTGTCTTTAAGTTCACACAGTACTCTTCAAACTCCCCAAAAGTTTAAACTGACACATAAATATTGTGATAAAATCTTTTTTGTGTGTCTCCCAATTGACTAGCCTTTTATCTAAATTAAAAATCTAAAAATATTTAAAAACCAGAAAATGTGCTCAGTATAGCACAGTCCTCAACCAAGTTTGACAACATCCACAAGGCTACCAAAGACATTCACAAAACCGTAAGCCAATTGGTGTCAGGAGTTCATCAGTTCTCCCTTACCCATGGCAAACTTTTAGTGAAAGTTGTGTGGTGTTGTATGAATCCGTTAAGATGTTATGTGCGATTTTGTGAATAGGCCACAACCAGAGCCACACCCTGGTTTAAGCCAATTGGTGTCAGAAGTTCATCAGTTCTTCCTTGACCCATGACAAACCTTTGATCAAAGTTTGGTGGTGTTATGTGAATCTGTTCTGAAGTTATGCACCTTTTTGTGATATGCCACCCACACTGTCACGCCACCTTTGGGACAGTTGGTATGAAAAGTTACAGAGTTCTTCCTCGGCCCATGACCAGTCTTCCCACCAAATTTGGTGTAAATCCGTGCATGACCTTTTGAGATATTCCTGCTCACAGACAGACACAGAAACACACAGACGCAGGGTGAAAACATCTAATTTTAGAGCCTAAGTGAAAGTTTGTGACATTTAAATCCTGTATGGGAAAGTGCCACCCAGAATCACCCACAAAAAATGTAAAAAATAAAAATAAAAAGGTTTTATATTTTCTTACTTTCTTATTTTATACAGCTGCCCCGCAAATGACCCCACACAACACCTTTATATACAAAGTTGGTACAGGACTTTTGAAAACATAGTATTGTGTTTATTGCATGTTTACTATTTAATCCCAACAAATTAGGAAAAGTCATATAGTGTCAAGATGAAAAAATAAGGTTAACTGGTTTTTAAAGAGACATCAAACACTGAATCGGGTCAAATTGACCCGAAAGATAATATGGCGGTTATGACTACAACCATTCAGTTTGTGTTTAATGATCATGTGTTACTTTACCTTAGCATGAATCTAACTCACTTGCACTGATATAGAACAAACAGGCACACTGCAGTGTTTTCTTTAACAGAATTATGTAAGCTGTCAATTTATGTAAACTGCCCCCTCCCTCTCAGCCCCTATACGCTGCAGCTAATAGGCAATGCAGGGCAGAGCACACATCCAGAGTCTCTTTATTGCTGGCCATCCACTGACACACATGCACAGAAGCACACAGAGGCACGCACAGACACGCACACACACAGTCAATGGACATGGGAGACAAACAGATCATCGCCGGCGAGAACGATGCAACGAGGGTCCCTCCATACTCATCGCAGGAAGAGATTAAAGGACTAATCAGAAAATCACTCGAGGCCAAAGAGTTTGCCTACTGTCCCTACAGCAAATTCAGAGTGGGGGCAGCTTTGCTGACCCAGGATGGGACAGTTTTCACAGGTCAGCACTTAATTTAATTTATTTGCAATTATATGTTAGCGCATTGTACCAGATTTTCATCTGTAGTCCCCGTGCATATCCAGAGATAGTAGGCTATTGGTTGATGTATTGATTTGTGCCTTATCCCAGTTAATTACAGTCCAGGGTTTTGTTTTCTAGCATCTTCATTCAGTCAGGTAATATTAGTATAAAATCTTTGGATAAAAGCGTCTGCATGATTGTAATGTAATGTAAGGTAATGTAGTAGTCATATGACATTAGATCAAACAATACAGTACCACAATGTCAAATTGAAGCAACGTGCACTTTAACATGTTTTTGGTGTGCCTTTTAAGTTTTTAAGGATGGCTATTGTTTTTAAAATGAAGTTGATTATTCTCTATATCCTGGAAAGCAGAAACAGTAGTAAGTAGGAAAACACTGGAATTAATAGGTGTGGAAATGAGAGAAGCAGAAGGACAGAGTATTCTACTGCACGCAAACCCAGGCCATCCTTTGGGTTGTGAACAGCAATGAAAACTTAATCTGATGAATCCCTTTCAGTATGCAAGACACATGCTTGTGCAATGTGAAGTACTGCAGCTTACGCAAGCAGAGGGTGTCACGTTTTGCACGTGCTGTTTGACCAAGTTAATAAATTATTGGGGCAGAAAATGTCATGTAGGCTACTGTATCGATTGCAGGATTCTCTCATTTGAGTTTAAACCTGGGGAATAGCAATTTCATTTGTCACACATAAAGGGTCAATTTCAGAAGTGACTAGATTATATGTCGCCAATGAGCCAATTGTTGGAGTTTGAGCAGGTCAGAACAACTACACTTATTTATCAAGTAATTAAGTGATATGGTGTGACCTGGCTTCTCAATGGTTGGAACCGCCTAATTGTAGTCTAAAGACATTAAAATGTTTTGAATATTGCATAGATTATTTTTTGTCACATTTTTAAAAGGCATCCGTTAACAAAAATGGATGCCCTAATGAATATGAAAGTCAAACATAAGAATAGTTTTGACTGGGTGGACAGGGAAGGGGGGATGGTGATGTAATTCTCAGCCTTGACCTCCAGGAATGTTTTCTGAGAAGCTTGGCGTCAATATCATTGGTTTTTTCCCTGCTCAGCGAAACACATAAATACACATGCTTAGTCAATCCCCAAATGAAAGTCTGGCAGACAAAAGGTTATCAAAGATCTGTTTGTCGCTCAAGCTGCCAACTGCCAGATCACTTCAGTTCATTCTCCTCAACTGTATGCAGCATGTAGAATTTATTTTTTAAACCTACAGAAATAAATGCAGGGGACTTCTAAATGTTCCTCATTTTTAAATCTAAAATATGATTATGTTATCTCCAAATATCTTTGACTATCAGGCAGGGTAAGAAAGGTACACTAAATGAATGCTATATGCCAGGGGTGTCAAACTCCAGTCCTGAAGGGCCACAGTGTCTGCTGGTTTTCAGTGTGTTTCAACATGAGTGATTCATTTAAGTCATTGATTGGCTAAGAGTCCACACATCTTGTTCTCAAGGCCTTAATTGGCTGCTGATTGAAATAAATCACATAAGACCTGCAGACACTACAGCCCTCCAGGACTGTAGTTTGACACCCCTGCTATATGCTAACTAGGTTGAATTATTTCAAGGGCTGCTGATGTAAGAGATCTGAAGGAAGGAAACAGCCTGCTGTTTAGTATGCCACATTTTCTCTGCTGATGGAAGTAATCCAGTGAGAGTGTAGAACCATGAGCTCCCTGCAGATCTGCTCACACTGACAGCTGATTGGTTGACTTTTTCACTTTTCTCTTACAACAGGTTGCAATGTGGAAAATGCCTGCTATAACCTGGGAGTTTGCGCTGAAAGGAACGCTATTTCAAAAGCTGTATCGGAAGGATACAGGACTTTCAAGACTATAGCGATCGCAAGGTATTGTAGCATTTACAGAACTTACAGTAATTACTGGTTGTTCAAGCATGCTTCTGGACAGACAAAAAAAGGTTGTTGAATAAATGTTTCAAAATTGTCATTCACACTGTAACTGACTATTAAATAACGGTGGGACCAGATAACATGGTTCTCATATCCTAAAGTGTGATGGCTTATGAATGTATGGCTTATGAATATTCATGGGATAATGAGGTTGTCAAGAGATGCTTTGTTATCTTTCTGAAATGGAACACCAGGGTTACAAATACTTTTGGTGTTATTTTTAATCCAAATGATTTACCTCCACTTCTCCACTTTTTTCAGTGATCTAACTGAACAGTTCATATCTCCTTGCGGTGGTTGCAGACAGTTCATGAGAGAGGTTAGTATGGTTTATGCTTTTGCTAAACAGTCAAATTAAAAATGTGTTCTTTTTAGTTGGCAAGCACATTGTACTTTCTTATTTTGTGATTCCAAAAAATGCCAGAAAAACAACTATTTTGGAAATAAATTTGTCTTACACACTGCATTTTCAGCAAATGGGTTTCATGTGCTGTAAATCAGTCATCCAGAGGCCAGACACAGATACTTCATCCTCATGAATCCATCCATCAAGCCAACTGCTAATAATCATTCCATTGCCTTACCATTGCTTGACCTAAATCAAATTAGTCATTTATAGATCACTACTCATAATTCTGCATCATTCCAAGTAGTTTTACAGTGTGACTAGTGAAATATCAATTGCCAACGAAATATTAATAAATATATAAAAACTGTATTATTATTAAAAAGAAGAAGAAGAATATTTATAGCACATGCAAACAGCTAAAGGTACTTCACAATGTAGATTAAAACAACAAGACAAAGAAGAAACAAATTAAAATATAAAGGAGTCAGCAGTACAGAACAATAATACATTGTATTAATTTAATTAACTAAACGCTAATTTATAAAGATGGGTTTTAAAATAAACATTATTTAAAAATAAGATGCAGACTTGAGTCTAGGGCCCTGAACTGAAAGCCAGGCCTCCCTTTTTTCTAAATCTGAACTCTGGAACAGTCGAGAGATCCTTGTAAGATGATTTCAACTCTCCGTAGGCAGAGTAATTGTTTAAAAGTTCTATACTATAATCAGGCACCATGTTTTGCATTTGAAACTAATTGATAAAACTTTACAACTAATGTGGTTAGTTATTGCTAACAAATAGAGTACAAACAATAATGGGTTGTTGATAATGAGCAAATGTAATGGTGGAAACACACAGACAGGGCCAACAAGAAAAGCTACCTCTTTGCTAATAAACAAAAAGAGCCAACTAGCATGAAGTAAAAAGGGGGGAAAAATAGCCTGAACCCCCCCCCCCCCCCCCCCCCCCCCCCCCCCCAAAAAAAAGGTCAAAAATAAGCAATAGAGATAAGAATAATAAAAACTCAATAAAACAAAGTAAAGATAAACAGCAGGGGTTACAATGTGATAAAAGCAAGTTGATGATAGTATGTTTTGAAAGAAAGCTTTAAAAGAGGTCACAGCAGTAGCTGTTTCGACCTCTATTGGAAGGCTCTTCTGGAGTTTAGGGGCTTTGTCCAAGAGGGTTTTAGCTGTATCAGGATGACCTGAGAGGGTGACTGTTGCAACAGAGTGACACAAACTCAGTGGTTGGGTGCGTCCCAATACTCAAAAAATGCACCCTCCGTTCCTCCACTACCACCTCCTCTCCTCCGTGCCCCGGAAACAGATCTTTGTGTTTTAATCTAATGTCGCTAATTACATCTTAATTACGTATTAATGGTTACATATTAATTAATGCCTCGACGCAAACCGCAATGCCAGGTACATTGTATACTGTACATGCAAATACTTGTACTCAAAACGTTCAGGCAGTTTTGCATACTTCCGGGTAGGAGAGGAGTGATAGTGGGGGAGTGGAGGAAGAATATTGGAATGCAGCCGTAATGTCTGCTAACCCTTGCTTTGTAAGTGCATCATCATGTGGCAGCTGCATTTAGTTTAAATGCGGCAGTGCATTGTGGTTTGTGTGCTAGAAATTCTTATTTGGCTATATTTTATTAATTCAATTGGAATAGTGGTCCCTATGAATATATCTTTGGTTTGACTGAATTTGGAGGGAACAAATCTAATACAGAGGTAATGATTATAGTCTAGAATAGATAGAAATGTTTTGATGTGATTTTCACATTTGTGGGAAAACTGGAACTGGCCTTGTCGATCCGCAGTTCATCATAAGCCACCGGTATAATTCTCTTTCAGTTTGGCACCCACTGGGAGGTGTTTCTGTCGAAGCCAGATGGGTCTTATTTGGAGATGACCGTGGAAGAGCTGCTGCCCGTCTCCTTTGGCCCAGAAGACTTAAAGAGTAAAAAACTCTACTATACAGAATGATTATTAATTTGAAGAAGAAAAGACAAATAAAAAGGAGACATTAATCTGTGGCTGGTGCTTTTTTCTGACTGCTGAAAAGATCCATGAACAGCCATGCTACAGTAATGTTAGAAATTTCACTTCATTGGGTATTGTTAATATTAATCAATATATGAGAAATTCACCAGTAGTTAAGTAGATATGTTTACAGCAGAAGTATGATTGTGTGTATAGAAATGTAAACATTTGAATTAATTTTGCATTGATGTATTTCCAGTTGTAAAGCGAATGCTCTGTACAGTAAATAAAGTTTATGCTTGTGATAAGGAGTTTTTTGCACATCCAAGCATCCAAGAAGTGGTATTGGTGGGCCTGTAGGTGGCAATCTTCATTCTAGACCAGTGTTTCTCAACCCTGGTCCCGGGGACCCACTGTGTATGCTGGTTTTTGTTCAAACCATAGTAACAAGCTCTGTACTGTAATGAGCTGCTAATTGTTCTTAAGACTTTTTGAAGGAGGATTTGCCATCTTGAAGCCACATAGAAATGGCTATGTATGCCCTAAAAAATAGATGTCCCATATTCACATCCCAGGACTTTCCATCAGTCAGACCAATTTTCATATAGTGTGGTGTATGTACCATATGGCAAAGAGATTCCATTTGTAATCGATTTGATTACAAACTGACAGGTGAAATCAGTTGGGTCCCATTTGCTGAGTGTGGAAACCTGAAACCATCTGTGTAAAATGTACTGGCAGCAAATGGCCAAACCTGCATTGTGTTAAAATATGTTTAACCACACAATTATGATCATTAACTGTTCATTGAATAAGAGATACAGTCCCCAGGACCAGGGTTGAGAAACACCGCTCTAGTGTGAGGTGGGTATTATTTTGAGTAAGGTCTTATCCTATATACTTACCACAGGATCAATATAAAGTCCATCTTTTTGCAGTTCAATTGAATTTTTAATCGCAAACAAACTTCTACTGGAAAGGCCAAATTTACAAGGAAAGTAATTTATTACAAATTACCACAGTTCTATTTGTGCAGAAGTGCAAAAAACATTCAAAGATGTGTGTGATGGCAAATAAATTGCATGGTTCCCACCATCATTTTGAATAAAACATGTAGACCAGTTTATCTTTCTATAATGAACTATTTGACATAGCAATTCTTATAAATGTAAATACCATACGTATATGTATGGTATTTAATGTGCATACTGTAACTCATTCGGCTCAAGATTTTTACAGGGGACAGGAATAGATACAGTCAAGCCGGAAAGTCTGCACACCCCTTTCACCTTCTCCACATTACACTTATGCTACAATAGATTGAGTTAATTTTTTGCCTCAAACATCTACACACAATAGCCAATAATGACGAAGTGAAAACAGGTTTTTAGAAAATATGCAATTTTATTTTACTGACAAAAATAGGTTATTTAGGGGTTACATATCTGTACACACCCTTAGCCTAATACTTGGTTGCTGCACCTTTGGCAGCGATTACAGCTTCAAGGCGTCTTGGGAAAGAAGCTACGAGCTTGGCACACTTGTTTCTGGACATTTTTGCCCATTCCTCTTGGCATATCCTTGCAAGCTCCATCAGGTTGGATGGGGAGCGTCGGTACACAGCCATTTTCAGCTCTTTCCACAGATGTTCAATTGGATTCAGGTCTGGGCTCTGGCTGGGCCACTCAAGGACATGCACAGACTTTCGCCGAAGCCACTCCTTTGTTCTTTTGGCTGTGTGCTTCGGGTCGTTGCCATGTTGGAAGGTAAACCTTCGCCCCAGTCTGAGGTCCAGAGTGCTCTGGAGCAGGTTTTCTTCAAGGATCTCGGTGTACTTAGCTGCATTCATCTTTCCCTCTATCAGGACTAGTCGCCCCATTCCCGCTGCTGAAAAACATCCCCACATCATGATGCTGCCACCGCTATGCTTCACTGTAGGGATGGTATTAGCCAGGTGATGAGCGGTGCCTGGTTTCCTCCAGACGTGACGCTTGGTATTCAGGCCAAAAAGTTTAATTTTGGTTTCATCAGACCAGAGAATCTTGATTCTCATGGTTTGAGAGTCCCAAGCGGGCTGTGATGTGCCTTTTACTAAGGAGGGGCTTCCGTCTGACCACTCTACCATAAAGGCCCGATTGGTGGAGTGCTGCCTGGATGGTTGATCTTCTGAAAGGTTCTCCCATCTCCACAAGGATACGCTGGAGCTCTGTCAGAGTGACCCTCGGGTTCCTGCTCACCTCCCTGGCCCGTCTTCCCCGATTGCTCAGTTTGGCCGGGCGGCCAGGTCTAGGAAGATTCTTGGTGGTTCCAAACTTCTTCCATTTACGAATGATGGTGGCCACTGTGCTCTTTGGGACCTGTAAAGCTGCAGATATTTTTCCGTACCCTTCTCCAGATCTATGCCTTGACACAATCCTGTTTCTGAGGTCTGCAGATAATTCCTTTGACCCCATGGCTTGGAGTTTGCTCTGACATGCACTGTCAACTGTGGGACCTTATATAGGCAGGTGTTGGCAATCCCCAATCATGTCCAATCAATTGAATTTATCACAGGTGGACTCCAATTAAGTTGTAGAAACATCGCAAGCAGTATCAGTGGAAACAAAATGCACCTCAGCTCACTTTTGGGTGTCATATCAATGTGTACATATATTTTACATTTTGATTTTTAATAAATTAGCACAAATTACTAAATACCTGTTTTCACTTTGTCATTATGGGCTATTTTGTGTAGAATTTTGAGACAAAAAATGAACTCAATCTATTGTAGAATATGTCTAACGTAATAAAACGTGGAGGTGAAAGGGGTGTGCAGACTTTCCGGCTTGACTGTATATAATATAGAAACATTATAGTTTAAAACTAGTTTAGATTTAAGAAGCCCTACAAGACTACCACATAAGATCATTGATGTACCCATGTGAATTGTTTATAACTTTTATTTTGATATCACTATGTCTTACAAACCAAGAGTCTGAGTGACTGAAAATCAGCTTTATTAATGGTAAAGAACAAAGATACAGCATTAAATAAATATTAATGAACCAAACCAGTGTATATTCATCTACAGTATTTACAGTGGTTTTGAGTTTTAAACAGTCTGCAGTCTCACCCAATTCAGATTTCAGTTATTGTAGAATAGTTTGAAAATGGTATACACCTGATAACTGTTGCGTCCTACTTACATGTTAAGCCATGTCTATGGGAGCCTCACTATTGAGTTGTACCAGAGTTGAGGAGTTGCCAGGACTTCCTGATGCTATGGCGACTCCCTAGCTTCTAAGCAATTGGTTGTTTATCTATTAATGCATCATAAGACGTGGCACTCTGTACCATAACTGCTGCTGAGTGGGACATTTCAGTGTATACGGGCCCACAGAGGAGCTCAGGGCTGAGTAGACCCTGATGAAGAAAGCCCTATGAAAGACCTTCCTCAAACACTGGTGGAAACAAGTGGCCCTTACTGAAATCACTTGACACCACCCGAGTCGCTTTCCTCACCTTTATCATTGATTGCATTTAAAATGACAAATGAATCAAACGGGAGCACGAAACCTATTTAAAATTCTACTGAATGGGGAAAAGCAGGAAAGGGATTTTTAAAAGAAAGCGTTGAGATGGATGTACCATGTATACAACACACGCAAGTCAGGTAAGTGGCTGACATACGCCTGGTGTGGCCAGCCGAACATTTTCCCTTTTATTGTCGCACAGAATCACCAAAGACGCCTTTTGACAGGAGGGACATGAAGCTGAGGACTCTCTGGCTGAATTTAGGCCACTACATGCAGCTTTACACAACCGATTTAGACATTCTACAGCGTTCGGTTCAGTAACAACACCATCCGCCTCTAGTTTCATGCACAATCTTTATGGGCTTCCAGCAGAGTGACACCATCGTTCCTCTTTCAATCGCAGGTGTTCTGGGTAAACAGGCACAGAAACAGGCCTTGTATGCATTTGGTTGTATTAGAGCACATGAAGTTTAAACTGCTATTGGACAGTGCAAATAAATCCTCAGAAGCATGTCACTAGTATCCAACATTAACATACCAGATTCATGGTATGCATCTTGCCATAATTAGATTATATGCAAATCCTATGCAAGAAGGCTATACAGTGGCTATAATATTAAAACGTCTTTACATTTCAGTGGCCAAAAGAGATCTATTTACACGACACAACTTGTAATCTTAGAGTCCTCTGATGCTTGCTATTCCAGCAACATTTAGCAACTTGGCGAAGGGGCTTGTCTCTACAAACTCACATCTGCTGGCTCAATAAATGAAACATGAGATCAACCTGGTTTCAGGGCAGCATGTTACATGCCGCTGTGCAAATAACAAACAAAGCTACAAACAAACCCTTTTTCACATGCAAAAGAAACCAGAAAATGTTTGCATACATAATGCAGTATGCGGACTCATAATAAACGGCACTAAACCATTCTGTAAGGACATAACAATGAAAGAAAACCCACACAGGCATAGCAGCAAGCAAAAAATCAAATAAACAAACATTGAGCTTAAGAACTGTTGCAACAAGATTCATAGCAAAATGTTAAACGTTGCAAGTACTTCTTCACAAGGAGATGTATGCATGTCGAGTTAAAATTCTACTTCAATTCTAAAAGTCAACATAGCAGCAATCGTTATAAAGGGAATTGAAGAGGAGTAACTCAACAGTCTGGACTCTAAAGCAGCAAAGCACTTCTGGTGCTCAAAAACATGAATACAAAATTATAAAATATTGAAAACAATGTGATAGCTAGTTGTCAACAGTGGTGTGGAGGGACTGGATCAAACAGCCTCCTGGTTATTGGATTTCCAATGAAGCCTTACTCAAAACCACCTGGCTGCTGCACTGCACTCAAGCGGAGTCCTCCTACAAACGTTCCACTATCCAAGAGACTTTCCTGTTCTCAAATCAGACCTTGGTTTCCAGGCAAACCCCCAATGGTTCAGTCCCCTCAGTGGATGCCTATTTGTTGGGTGTGATCTTGTCCAGGCCGGGCCAGGCTGGGATATAGTGCCTTGGCAGGGTCCCTTCCATCAGTCGCTCCATCCAGAGGCCCAGCCGGTCCAGTTTGTGGTGGATCTGGAGGGTGGAGGTTGAGCGGGAGTTGTGCTTGCGCGGTTGCTCCTCCCTGGAACCCGACCTCGACCTGCCACCTCCGGTCCCAGACCCGCCACCGCCATCGTCAGAGGACCGCCCCCCCAGGTCGTCGCCAGTGTAGACGGGCCTGAAGAGGCAGAAGTACTTCTTGTGGCCGTTGAGTGCCATCACATATCCCGCGTAATCCACCTTGTGGCTGGCGTCCTCCTCGTCACTGTCCACCTGCATGGGGTCCTGGGCAAACTCCAGGACAGAGTCCATCCATTCCCTGTGCTTGTCCGCATTTAGGAAGGAATAGTGCAGTGTCTGGCTCCTGTAGGGGGGGCGAGAGAGAGTAAAGGGCCGTTCACACTACGACGATAACTATAACGATAACGATAACGATAACTATAAAACAAATGTAAATCGTTCAAAGCAAAGTGAATGGATGTGTCCACACTACAACGACAACTATGAAACCAGCCAGAACGATAAATATTCCTATCGTTGTGATCACTCCCAGAGCGATTTTTCATGACGCTGTAAAACGATAGACAATTTCCAGCCAATCAAAAATCACATTCTGTTGAAGTTTAAAAAAGCACGGGACAAGACTAGTTTGTCTGTTCGTTATGGAGGAGCAACTACTATAAGCTGTAGAGAAGAACCCAGTGTTGTATAATCTAAATCACCCAGACTACAAACAAAAGAAGATGAAAGGAGGACATCTCGGCAGCGATTGGGGAGAAGTTTAGCTTGAGTGGTAAGTAACGTTACCTGTGACAAAGCCACAGCAGCGAACGAACTAGCTAACGTTAGCTAGCTGCTAGCTAGTAGGAGTGTGAGGGTGTGTATGGGGAAAAGTAGGAGCTGTGCAATGGCTGTAGGTTATATGCATCTAGCTTGGTAGTTCAGAGATGAGATTGAGGGATTCGCTGTCTGTCAGTGAGGACGAGTCATTCACCAGACTGATGCTGCGTTCACGTCATGTGGGAAAGATGGTACTTTCCTTTCTTCTACTACCACCTCCTCGAAACCATGCCCGAAAACGGATCTTTCTGTCCTAATCAAATGTTGCTGATTACGTATTACTTGCATATTAATTAATGTCTCGACGCAAACCGCAATGTCACGTAATAATAATAATAATAATAAACTTTATTTGTATAGCACCTTTCATACATAAAATGCAGCCCAAAGTGCTTCACAACAATAAAAAACAAAATACAAAGACATATAAAAAGTAAATTAAAATTGAACAATGTTAATAAAAAGTTAGGCTACATTGTATATTGTAGACTATATGCAACTACTTGTACCTGAAACGTATGGACTGTTTTGCACACTTCTGGGTAAGAGACGAGTGGAGGAAAGGAGGTTTTTCGAGTATTGGGACGCATCATCTATTCAGTGATCGTGGTGTTAAACGATTCCAAGTTGTTGTTACGAGAAAACAAGTCGTTCAAAACGTGTATTTAGAACATGTACTATTCAATGCAAATTTTTAATGTAGGCTACAAACCCCAATTCCCAAAAAGTTGGGACAGTATGCAAAATGCACATAAAAGCAGAAAACAGTGATTTGTAAATTCTCTTTTACATATATTTAATTGAAAACAGTACAAAGAAAATATATTTAATGTTTTACCATATCAACTTCATAAATAGGCTATACAATAATTCTGAATTTGATGCCTGCAACACATTCCAAAATGTGAATATCAAATTCAGAATTATTGTATATTTATAAAGCTTGTATGTGCATTTTACATACTGTCCCAACTTTTTTTTTCGATGCCTATTTGCCTAAAGCGTAAATGAGAACGATGTCTGTCAGCTCTTCGTTATCCATTTTTGCGTTGTTTTAATTCGCGGGAAATTAGGAACGATAAAAAGTTGTAGTGTGGACGCGTGAGAAATTTTCCATCGTTATAGTTATAGTTCGTTTTTTATAGTTATCGTCGTAGTGTGAACGGCCCTTAAGGCCTATCCTGGATCAGAGGTGGAAAGTCCAGGGGTCAGAAATGAAAAGTCCTGCCATGCATGTCTTCCACCCATGAATTTCACTAATTAGTTCCACCTCCTAGCTGAAGCATTGTACTAATCAGCAAATCCAGGTGACTGGAACAAAATACTGGGGAGGAGTTTTACTCTCTGAACCTGGATTTCCAGCATGTAACAGGCAGATTGAATCCAAGGCTGTTTAGTATACTGTACATGTAGCATTTCAGCACAATTATTCTCTGATAATTAGTAGGACAGCAGTTAGGTAATAGTAATTAACTAGACTGACAGAATTTACACATTTAAAGGCACCCGCTGTTATGCTGAAGAAATACAGCAAGAGGTAGGATGTGCCAATCATTTACTGCATGAGTTACACTCGGGACATGCTCAGGATGGCCACCTATCCACTGTCTCTACAGGTCATTATCAAATACCAGTTGACATTTGTCAGCAAATTGACATTTCAAGCTGCATTCCACTGTGTATGTGAAATGCTGAACGTGGTAAACTGTGCTTCGGGATCCAGTAACACCCCCGTGTGCCAGACAGGACAGACAGAGAGAGTCAGCACGCGACACACGCTCACCCGGTGAAGGAGTACACCTCTTTGGCAAACTTGCTCAGCAGCACGTTTTTAGAGGCATCGGTGAGAACCAGCAGCACGTTGATGTGCCCCGGTCTCAGCTTGACAAGGTTGCTGGTGTACGTGATGTCCGTCAGCTCCGTCACCTCCACAAAGTTCTTTTTCGGTGGACGGCTGCAAAAACAGGAGGATTCAGAGGAATCTCAATGCTGAAGGGCTTTGGGTTATAAAGACGCCTTCATTTGACTTAGATTCTGAACAATCAGTTGTGGTCAATCGGGCAAAAACGGGTCTGAAGAATTAGCATTCCTTTCCAGCATATAAGCATTGACCCTCTGCTATCATTAGCTACAGAACAATACATCACCACACGCTATTCTTTGTGGTGAGTTCAAATCGTTTAGACAGGTAAAGTTGACCGAATGATCCACTCCCACTATCTCAACTATCAGACAGATGAACCATAACCAACACTACATCTTTGCAAGTCATAAAAAAGAAAGGGTTGCCACACATTTATACATCTGCTTCGACAGATTCATTTGCTTTGAAAGTGTCCACTGGACAATTTCAAGTGACTGTATTCTGGCAAGTTCTCATGAGTGACGGGGGGTTCTGGGTGCTTCCTTGCCTTGATGAGGTAGCCCCACTTCCTGACCCGTTCTCAGTCTTCACCGTTTCCTTCGGCTTTGGTTTTGGCTGTTTCTCTTCACCGGGATCACTGAAATCAAATGGGAAACGGCGTGTTTGACCATTTGTGAAAAATCATGATGGTGGAATAAACAGACACAGGGAGGGGGGGGGGGGCTGATAACTCTCACCTGAAGGCCTGGATGATGACCGTGCCGAAGAGGATGAACAAGGCGGAGAAGATCAAGGACAGCAGAGGCATCATTTCACGCCTGTAAACAACACGTCCTATCAGGGCACTTGTCTATCAGGGCAACGCTGAGTTCAGCCATGCAAAGTCAGAAATAAAAATTATTTTTGTTAAAAATCTAAAAGAACAGTGGCACACATGGACATCTTTAGAGTAGACGGGAACAAGTCATCCAGTGCAAAACAATTACTTTTAAAGTCTCTCGTTTTGCTGTCCTTTCACAAACAAGGTACCGTATCAGGTCCCTGCTCCCAACATGAAATGCACCTTCTGATGATTATGACCTTGTACACTACTGCCACCTACAGGCTATCAATAGCAAAGGAACTCACCAGTTACTGTGAAGAATATCCTCCACAATTTGAGAGAGGTAGTCGTAAGCCGAATAAATCCACTGAATGAGAAACATCTATGTCCGAAAAGAAAATGCATAAAACAGAGAAAACATTTAACCAATACCATTTTCTCAACACAATTTGATTGTGGCTTATTTTCTTGTTTGATGATAATGGTTAAAGCAGTGAATGAAAACCTACATTCAAAAATCTTGGGTGGTTTCAATCACTTTTCTAGTGTTGTGAAGTGTGAAACTCATTTCTTGGCTCCATAAAACACTAAGCAATCTGAGTAAATATATCTAAGCAATGATTAACAGAAACTGGCTAAAATGTTTTGACCCTTTTTGAAGACCAGTCCACAACCATCTCAATTGTCTGTTTGCACTCGTGTATATCTATCATTGTTTTTCATAGGGGCAATGCCTCAGGCTATTATTTGACATATTACCCAATTAATCAACTGGGATTTCACCAGACCATTATTGCTTTAGCCTTAGCTCCATCTCTAGAGTGTCTGGAAATGGGTCTGACTGGTTCTAGCAAGTTTAAGCGAGTGTTGCGTTATTCATTCAAGCACCACCAGGAAAGTTTCGGATTTGAATCGCCACCTCCAATTGCAGCCCCACCGACACAAGATAATGACTTATCAGAAGTAACTGACCACTGGTTCGTCAGACTTAGCACACATCATAGTGTCAACCTGACCAGGCTCATGGTACCGCAAGGTTGCGAGCCTAACAAGTGAGGCTATTATAGATTAAGTTCTTTGGCCACAGTAAGAACATTGAGAATAAAGCACACAGTAGGTGGAGGCCTCTACTCCTTTTTTTTCCCCCAACTTCACAGTTAGGCAGCAGGATTCCTCACTAAATCCTTGCTCACATGCTGGAGGAGGCAGGTGAAAGGCAGGTGAAGAGGCGAAGACCAGGTCGGGAACTCACGTTAGCAAACTCGTTGTTGAGCTCCGGCAGCAAGGCGTCATAGCTAAGGAAGGAGGGATCCTTCTGCAGGATGTCCAGTTGCTCCTGGAGACGGTATTTATCCTCCTCGCTTCCGTTCCATCCCCCCGTAACAGCTCTGTACAGGACCTTCCCAGCGGCGTTCCGCCTCTCCAGTATCACCACCTGCCAACCGTGAACATTCACACACTGTCAATGTACTCAAGCAATGTGTGTGCCATAGTGTAGAGGAAAAACTACAGCACACTAACGAGTGAAGTGACATTACATGAATCGGAATAATGCACCGTTTCGTTTATGGTTAATGTTCGAAGGCAGACCTGAGGGAGCGTGCCCTCCTTGCTTTTTAGCAGGGCGTCACACAGGGGCTGCTGCCATCTCTGGTAGACGTAGGCAAACCTCAGGACCTCCTTGGTGTTGAAGGCAGCGAAGGAGAGGAAGGCGGTGTTCCCCGGGGCAAAGGACTCATCTGCTCCAGTGATCAGAAGGACGCAGTACCTGCATGTCACACGGCACACGTGTCAGCCATATCACTGCAGCAGAAGCCTGGGGCAGTCATGCTTTGAGATGAGGCTACTCTTTATAATAAAATATTTCCAGTCAATGTATTGGCCCGTCGACAGCATGTTTTCATTGATTTCAAATGTTAATATCCATCTCAAACGTAAAAACTTTACAGCCTATCATTGGCCTAACGCCTGCAGCACATAGGCTAAAGATCAGAGGTGAGAGTAGAGGTGGGAGCCGTACTTCCTGCGCCGGTGGAACTGCTTCACGGGACACAGCTCGTCGAAAACCTTCTGGTTCACCAATCGCGGTACCACAAGGAACCTGTTGGATGAGATGAACTCATCCACGATTGGCTTCTTCATTCCCTTAGCCTGAGAAAGAGTGAGAAGAGGGAGAGAAACATTCAATGACATGGGCTGCTACTGAACTGGACTGGCAGCCATGAGGCTGCAAGGTCAAATCCCAGGGAGGGGTACTGCCCTTGAGTGCTCTAAATCTGAGCTGCTCTATAATAACAGATACATACTTTTTTATGTTTGCAGGCAGTTTTCGTTTATTTGAATTCAGCTGAGGTAGGTATGTAGCATCTGTACTCTGCGTGTAGCATATGGCATCAGTTTTAAAATATTTTTCTATTACTTTTTTCAGAGAAACAAATCATTTCAAATGCACGTGTTTAATAATAACTCTTAGGTAAACTAAGGTACTCACATTTTCAGAGAACAGCTCAAAGTCCTATTTAAACAGGCCTACCTGAATTATGTCAGCTGGCTTGTCTGTATTCTCTTTGAAGAGGAGCATGGTGGGAGCATAGGTGTTGACGTTGAACTGCCGAAGGAGGTTTGCCGTCTCCTTCAAACCCTGGTCCACATAGCCAAATCGCACGTAGTCTTTATAAGCAAATGCTGCCAGCTACAGTACATAAAGAAAAATATCAGTTAACTACAACAGGCAACACATTTTTAGCAATTTTCAACACTTTTATATAATACAACAGCATGCTAAAAACTAACACGAAGGAAATTCATTTTGTCCACCATCCTTTATATAAATGCAATGTAAAATGGCATTAATTCAGTGATCAGTACAGGATTGTGGTCTACCTTGTAAAGCAGAGGTACTACAGGCACTTGGTCAAACAGAAGCACGTGGGGTTTGTTCTCTTCATGCCAACTGTTTAAGAAATCCAGGTAGTTTCTATCTGTGACCTAAAAGCAAAAGGTATAAACCATTACAACAGAAATATTCCTTCAGTCACAATGCAGCCATCTAAACATAATTTTGTGATACAAGAAAAATAAATCAATAACTACTGTATTTTCTTCATTCACAGCATTTCAATTTTAGTTTCAAACACCAAGGAATGCACCAAACCACAATGGATTGAGACCTTGCTCAAATGGCCTTCACGACATTATCAGGACACCAAAGTGTTTCAGTTTTCGTTTCAAAGGATAGCATGCAATGTTTTCAACTTCAGTTCAATTATGTGCAGTTTAGGGCAAAGGAAACTCATACAAGTAATGGGGAAAGCAACATCAGATGCACAGAGTCACCAGAAGTCTTCTCTTTACAATTTGTTTTAGACTTCTGTCACACATACTGCACCTGTTCAACCAGTCTCTGCGGGAGCAAATCCTCAACAAACTGCCTCAGGTGCTCCTTGACAATGGAGTAGTGAAAGAAAGTGATTTTGCCGTTGACCAGTCCAAGTATGGAGGGCGTACGGTGCGCCCCCAGCTGGTTGGCCAACCGCCTCTCATAGCCGACGTCTACTATGCCAATCCCAACACCTTACAGACAGAGACAAGAGTCACACTCCTGCTCTCTCACTATGAAATGTTCAACTTTCAGAAGGCTTCAAGGACACTCTTATGTGACCATCTGTTTCAGTGGTGAGTGACTCCCAATCCCTGAGTCAATAGTGACTACCACATTTCACCCCAAATTTCTTTGTTGGACAGCAAGTCAACACACCTTGTATTCCTATAAAATATCAGCTGCTGACTAGAATGACTAGACTACAAATACTTCTGAAAGAAACATGCAGTACTCTGGCAGTCGATGACTTGCATCAGGTAAAGGTTAATCATCTGAATTTTTACTTCTGAAGGCAAACAGCATTCACATGCTCTTAAGTTAACATCCCAGGTGTGTTACATACTACTTATCAATAAGATATTCAATTCCTGGGGGGTATACTACAAAGCAGGATTACTGAGTTAGCTGGATAACTGCACTGAGTAAAATTTGTTACATCTCGTTTTACTTCAGTCCATGTTCCAGATTTGGGAGGGTTCTGGGTTTTACACCGTGCAGTTATGCAGCCAACTAAATAATCCTGCTTTGTGATACAGGCCCCAGGTCACAGTTTTTAGCACATTTGCATGTTTGTCACATTGCATCAAAATGAAAAAAAAACCCTCACCAAGACCCTCCACTTCCAGCACAGTCTCCTTCCACACAGGTTCAATGTGAATGCAGGTGAAGCACCAGTCGGAGGTGATCTTGATCAGATACGGCCGTTTGAAGCTGTCCGGGATGATGTCGCTCATGTATTGCGTGTAGTGCAGCATGTACTTGCTGTCAGCGAAGTCTCGGCTCGCCCTCGGGAAGTGGAAGAATGACTCATCGAAGTAGAAGTTGTCATGGAAGTGGCGGAAACCCTGTTGCGGCTGCCCATGCTGGCGGTTCTCATCCATCTGACCATAATGGTCATAATTTGCTCGCTTCTCCTCATTAGACAAGATCTGGGGGTCAGGGAGGGGTGCATACCAAGAGACATATGTATACAAAAAAATCCCTACTGCCAAAGAACAACAGTTTCCAGATGAAGACTAATATGTGTATCTGGAACAGTATTGCAGTAATTTAAACAATTCAACTGTTTGATTTTAGTTATTTCCTTTCACTTACCTTTCAAGTACATTGGAACATAAATGTTTACCTCATAGGATTTTGCTATCTTGATAAACATATCTTCAGCCCCTGGATCTCTGTTCTTGTCTGGGTGCCTTCAAAAAATAGATGACAATATTTAAGGCAGTAAATGGCTAATAATAAACAGCTGTTTGTGGCTTCAAATGTGCCAATAAAAAGCAACAAGGTACCTTTTAAAAGGCTTTTGACCAACTGTTCTTGAGAAACCTAGACAGTGTCTTTACGGTTTAGTATAAAATAAAAATGTAATTCAACTTCGCTATTTTGTTGCTTTACACGTATGAACGTTTGCTAAATACACCTAGTTACACCTATGTCTCACCATTCTCTGACTAGCCGTTTGTACGCCTTCTTGATTTCGGCTTGACTTGCGCTCTTGGTGACTCCAAGAACTTTGTAAGGATTGAATTCGGAGGCAGACTCCACGGGAAGTTCCACCAGCAACAGATACAGAGTCAGTATAAACCGGAACGCCACAGCCGCCTTTATTACTTGTGTCATTTTCTTCTGTCAATTGTCTGAAGGGAATTGAATTCAACCAAAGATTGGCCTTGTGTCAATCTTGTCTTGTGTCTGGAGTTAAACCCCTAACTAGCTAACAAAAGTGGTCAGCAGCTCCCTTGCAGGAACAATGATTTGTTGATGGTAAGAAAGCTAGGTTATGACCCCCCACACACATTCAAATCCACGTTGTTGGAAGAGTATGCTATAGTAGCGTTACACTGAACTGGCAAGTTAGTAACATTGGCTACGACCAAAAATGCATTCGCTAGTTCGCAAGCAAGCAACACTAATTTTACAACCGAGCTATCTTGCTAATGATCAACAACAAACAACGATAGCATATCAATATATCCAACTACAGACCAGTGTTAACGAATTAATTCCGTAAAAGCACATCAATGATACGCAAGAAAGCGTAGCCGCTCTGCTAGACAGCCATCTGTGCGTCCTTTTGATGGTGAATCAAAGCGTAATCAACAATCTTTGGATTGTGTCGTCCAGCCAAACACACTGTAGAGCAACTCTTACACTGAAACTCCACTTCAGTTATTTCATGATTTTCTTACTATGAAGTTCATCCATACACCATAATGATTATAAAACACCGAGCTAACGCTGCGTTAGCTCCACTTCCGGTCACTGCGTCATGACATCATGACATGCCAGGCGTGTCCTCGCAATAAAAAGAAGGAAAATAAATTAACTGGCAACGCCAAAGCTGTGGCAACACTGTGGTGGCAACCAATGACATCTAGCACATCTGATAAGAATCAGCTGTTCTGACCCGATTCCGGTTTTGGACAATATTAGTAGCGAAAGCAAATCCGGGGGATCCGGGGTCAGTTTTTTTTTTTTTTACCGGGGATCCTCATCATGCTGCATCATGTTCAGAGATGGTTCTGTGATGATTCAAGCTTATAGTTGTTTTTTGTTCATATTGTTTGTCAGTGTGTAACGTTATATGCTACAGTGGGGACGGAAAGTATTCGGGCATTGACACAATATTTGTTTTGGCTCTGTACTCCAGAACATTGGATTTGAAATGGAACCGTGATCATATGTGGTTAAAGTGCAGACGTCCAGCTTTAATTTGAGGGTTTTAACATCCATGAACCGTGTAGCAATTGTAGCCCTTTTTATACATGCCCCCCTCCATTTTAGGGGACGAAAAGTAATTGGACTCTTGATATCTTATTTTCAGGTACTCTTTACTCTTACAAGCAATACTATAACCTCTGCATTTGAATGAATCTCTATGGGAATTGAGGGGCTAGATTAAGCTGTAAATTTATTTTTTTAAATCGTCACGAATCTTCACGCGAGCACAGTTCTTTCCCCGCTGTCATCACCCTACAACAGTTACGTTAGCTCCACACCGACAGAACAGCACAAACTGCTATCTTAGTGACACAGCTAGGCAGGCAGAATATATAATTGCTAGAACATTAAAAACTGATCTCTACAACTCTTTATGAAACACCCCCGGTCTGAAATCTCTTGGTGGCTGAATTATGAAATTGAGGCATTCAAAACGAATGCACATAACTGTAACGTTAATTGAAGTGTTAATAGAACTGAATATGTAAGTCAAGTTAGGGGAAACACTGCATCAATTTAACGTTAGCCAGAGGTCAATATATTGTAGACTAGTTTGCTAGCTAGCTACTGAGACTCAAAAACATTCATAAATCAAACATTTTTAGGATTTGTGACTGTTATTTCCATGTGATGTCATGGGAGTACTGATTTGGTGAAGTATTTCAATATATTGTGGCGGCCTGGGGGTTGTCAACTGGCCAGCTAGGACCGGGTAGTGAGCCGCTACCCGGTCGACGTGTAGATAATTGTAAATAGCGTGCTGTGTGTGTTTTAATTGTGTTGTTAGCTTGTTAGCCGCGTATTGTGTTAGCTAACGAAACTGTAACTGTCATTTAACTCACCTTCACTTTAAACGTAACTGTAAATTTTAACTGTCATTTATGTGTGGCTGTCATTGGCTAGGAATATGTAAGTGTGTGCGCCAATCACAGCCGACTAGTTCTAATATAAGGCAGTACGTGAAGTGATTGGGAGTTAGTAAAAAGTGCTTCCTAACTGAACAACGCTGAGCTGGATTCCGCAACTAATCAACGGCTCTTTTCAGAGCTGGTAAGGTAGCGTTGAATAAAGCGAAGCTCGGCTGGAGCGATTCGATACTGCAAACTACTGTCTCCCTTCCTCATTCTCTGCGCTCGCTACATTGGTGTCCGGAAGTGGGATGGAACTGGAGCGGTCGATCGGAGAGCTGACCCGCAGGGAGGCGAGGAGGGCCTGGGCTATGACCAGCCCCGAGTGGCAGACTCCCGCGGTGCGAGTGTGCAGGCGACCGGACGGCTTCAGCGGCAGACAGGATAATTCGGCATCGGTAAGCCGCCAATGCAGCTTAAGATACCTCGTTTTAATGGAACAGCGCCGCTGGAGTCGTACCTAGCGCAGCTAGACCTAGCAACTCAGCTGAGTGGCTGGACGCCGGAGCAGACAGCGGGACACCTGTGGCACTCGCCCTGGAGGGCCCAGCGCTGGAGGCGATCCTGGACCTGCCGCCGGCGGAGCGACAAAACCGGCAGGCTCTGACAGCAGCACTCCAACGGCGGTTCATCCAGCACCGCTCCGCCGAAGCAAGCCGGGAAAAGCTGCTAAGCCGCTACCGCTGTGAGGAGAGCTGGGGAAAAGTAGCGGCCGACGTACAGCGGTACGCCCGCGAGGTCTACCCGGAATTCAATGCAGCCAGCGCGCAGGAGAAACTAGCGTTTCATGCACAGAAACATGCATTTCTGCGAGTCCTCACGCCAGAGCCGCTACGTGACCACGTTAGCCTAGCCCAACCGGGTTCCATCAGCGAGGCTTTGGTCAAAATAACACGGGCAGAAGACATCCTAGTTATCCGGCCCACTCCACAACCAACCCGCCAGCACGTCACGGTGGCCGACGGCGAGGAGGTCCGCTGGACACGCACGCCATTACAACGGCCAGCGGGGCGACCCGCCCCAGTGGCAAAGATTCCAGCTATCTCTGTGGAGGCTAGCACAACCGCCTTTATAAAGGCGACTGAGCCAGCTACCTCTGCGGAGGCTAGCACAAGCGCCTTTAAAAAGGCGACTGAGCATAAGTTCCATCCACGGGTAGGTCGGCTGGGCAAAGCCAGTGGGTTGTACCTCCACTGTCGGCTGGGCGTGGACGCACACCGCTGACATAAGTGACTGGGGCAAAGATGGCGATGAGGGGGAAGAAAGGTGACGCACGAGTTCCGGCTAGGTGACATCGCGCGCTCGTGCATCATCGGCCTGGACCTGTTGAAACGCTGGGGAGCCTGCGTTGATGTGTCAAGGGCCAGCATCACCCTTGGCACGGCAATAGTATGTAGCTGCAGAACCGGAGCATTTTCAGGACCGAAGCAATCCTAGGACCCTAGGTTTTCGCGACAGCGCCATCTACAGCAATCCTAGGACCCCTAGATTTTGAGTTTTGTTGGTTATTTTATGGATCAGGGACCATGTTGGAAATACGTTCACACTTGCATGTTATCGCTTGGATTCATCTTGTCTATATCCATAAATAAAACCAATCACTTCGCTATTAAATAGGTGTAGGCAATATAGGCCCACACATATAAAAACATGCAGAACAACACTCCTGTCTGTCCCTGACCAAGATTGGACATGAGCACTTGGATTGGTCCCCGGGCGTGGCCCCTGCAGGTGCCCGCTGCTCTTGGAGGAACGACAGCAAAGATGGGTCAAAAGCAGAGAACCCATTTCACTGGCGACTAGTGAATGTGTTGCCCATTGCACGTGTGTGTTGGAGTGTCCTAGCTATGAGACGAATAAAGACCTCTTCTAAAGGGTTATGCCACTGAATTTTAACTAGCAATCCTGCTAATTAAATAATTACTCAAATACTTAGTAAGCAATAATGACAGAGGAGCTGGGCATTACACAGTTTAAATGCCCGACGCGGAGGTAGTAAATTCGCCGAGGGCAATTTCCCTCCGCAAAGGGCATTTAAACTGTACTGCCCGGCTCCGAGGTCATTATTGCGCTTATACCATGGCTTGGATAAATACTCGATTCTGATTGGCTGGAGGGTGGGCATTTACTTCGTTAAACCGCCCGGCAAAGAAGTAGCGCTGGCAACATTTTAATCACCGTTCTAAATTAATACGCCGTCTGCGTTATCTGCTGCCAGCGCCATTAGAGTCGACCCTTATATGAATGGTATCCATAGCAACACCAACAGCTGATTAATAAAGCCGGCAAATAACGCTAAATCCGCTGATTTGAAAAGTTTGTCTTCGCCAAATATCTTAGTTACAACAATTTTAATATAGCAAAGAAGTTTTGTGGTTAGAGGTGCCGGGCATTACACAGTTTAAATGCCCTTCGCGGAGGGAATTGCCCTCGGCTGCGCCTTGGGCAATTTACTACCTCCGCGTCGGGCATTTAAACTGTAATGCCCGGCTCCTCGGTCATTATTGCTTACTTATACCATGGTTACCAACAATTATTATATATAGTCACATTTATATTTATTGATTTTTATCGACTTTATCAGCTGAAATTTAAATATCCTTCCGATAAAAATGCTTTGGTCACGCAGCCTATTTTAAACAGCCCACGGCTAAGGAAATTGCATTTCACGATCTGCATCATGAGATGGGAACATCTGAAAAAAAATAGCCTACTGTAGATACAGAGTTTGTTACTGTTAGATGTAACTTGTCATATCTAAGACATTTCGCTGGATAAAATGTTTTTTTTTAATATACAGATTAACGTGCTTTGTGAAGTAACTTGTTCGCATTCGTAACCAGCGTTGCTCACGTCAGCGTTACATTACATTAGCTAGGTAAAGCCCTACTATGTTACGTTCATATTTCCAAACTGAATAAATACTGCACCTCTAACCACAACACTTCTTTGCTAGATTAAAGTTGTTGTAACTAAGGTATTTGGCGAAAACAAACATTTTAAATCGGTGAATTTTGCGTTATTTGCCGGCTTTATTAATCAGCTGTTGGTGTTGCTATGGATACCATTCATAAAAGTGTCGACTCAATGGAGCTGGCAGCAGATAACGTAGACGGCGTATTAATTTAGAACGGTGATTAAAATGTTGCCAGCGCTACTTCATTGCCGGGCGGTTTAACGAAATAAATGCCCACCCTCCAGCCAATCAGAATCGAGTATTTAGCCAAGCCATGGTATAATGTAATAAAATGTCTGTCTATAAGATAAATACAGACTATACAAACTATAGCGGGGCATACAGTCTCGGTTGTGCAATTGGATGAAGGAACTATTGTGACCAGGCTGGCCAATTGTGACCACACTGGGGGTGATGTGAGCAGGAGTGGAAATACAAGAGGTTTAAGTGTTAAAAGCCGTTATAAATTAAAGAGTATGCAGGCACCCAGCCTAGTGCAGCGAGCAGCTGTTCCGCAGCCTTATGGTGAAATCTGTCCTATAGTTTCATATGTATGTAGTTATGTACATGTGTAGTATTGATGAGTACTGTATTAACAATTGTATAGCACATGGGTGCCCACACTCAGTCCTGAAGATGTACTCTCCAGAATGTTAAAAACTTTCAACCAATTATTTAACCACCTGATTGTAATCTCGACTGCCACCAATGTGCAGCACCCACTTAGGTGATGTGACGGCAGTCATACTTAGTTGCTTAAGGTTGTCCATTGTATCCGATGTTGACTGCCACTACTTCTTGCAGGTTTTTTGATAACTGAACAATCTGATGTGGGAGCACACTATATGCGCTGTGTCTGTGTGTGAGCGATGCGGGGAGCGGTACACAGTGTGTCCATGTGTTTGTGTTGATGGCACCATGCTATAAAACAGGACAGAGACAGAGCTTAAGATCAGTGGGTTATACTACAAAGCTGGTGTACTGATTAAGCCTGACTTCAACACTTAGTAAAACCAGGAACCTCTTCAAATCTGGAATATGGACTAAAGTATGTGGCATCCATGGCGAAAAGGGGAGACCAGCTAAGACCTCTCAAATGGCAGCAGCACGCACAGAGACCAGGAGACAGCTTGCAGTAGGCCGATGGCAGCTCTTTAATAAACTTCAAAACATCCATTTTCACAAAACACAAATAGAAAAATGTTTTTAATAGTCGGTCAGTAGGTCGTCCTCTCCTGGAAAATACCCTGCGCAGTTGGCAGAATTGGCTGCAGAATCCAGGGTAGGAATGCTCTGAATAGATGCCGTGCAGCTCCCCCCTCCTTCCTCTTCCAACATAGCCTGTGGGGATAGCAAAAACAGAACCATACTCTTGATTTATCATACAGCATTTAGATTTCTTTTTTGTTGCAGACACCAAAACATTTTTTTGTTAGCAACAAGTGACTACTGAAACAGCAATCACGTTTCAAAGCACAGTATACACACCCGGCATGCAGCTCTTGTACAGACAGTGGCACTGCAAGCAGGTCATCACTGAGTACATGGTCCGGAACTCCCGCTGATACTCTCTGGAGAAGTTGCTCCAATTAGTGACACCTGTATGACAACATTTTGGGATCATCAAACTGAACACTACGCTTCATGTGAGAAATATGCTGAAACGTCATAAGTGTGCAACCATCAAAATCATTTGTTTACTTACTGTCAAGCCACAAAAAGTGAGCTGCTCTACTAAAGTTGTAATCAGTGACGATGTCTCTGAAGCAGGAGCACACTAGGGCCAGGGTCAGCAGTGCTTGGTCACCGTCCTGGAGGACCACCTCAAGGAGTATCTCCTCCAGACAATATTTTGGAATCTGAAAAGCATATCATAGATGAATGTCTATTGCAGTTTTTGTTTTGCCATTTGCATTACATAAGCAGGCTTGTATTTGGTGTTACTGGGGTGAGAATTGATTCTCTGTTAGCCTCTTGCACTGCCTCCAGCCACCCTCCCTGTCTGACACCCCTTCAGGTACTTGGTAACTTCCTGCTGCAGTGCCAGCTCAGTGGTTCCCCTCGTGACTGGGTTTTTCCGTATAGCTCCTAAGAGGGATAAAGAAGATATTAGCCCAGAAACATATGACATTTCTGCTTTATTGGCACAGTGACAGTAGAGAATGACAGGAAAGTTGGGAGAGAGAGGGGACTTCATGCCCCGAGGTACCCGTTCATTCAGGGGATGGTTTAAATTCTAAATACAATTTATTTACAATAGACTATTACATTAGACAGAGAGTACAAGTGACAAGGTAAAAACAAGCTATTGTGTTTCACTTAACCTGTTAACTGTATTAACGTGCTATAATAGCTACAACAGTCGTTAGTGGCTAGGTAGCTAACATACTTAGCTAGCTTAAGTTACCGTAACGTGAATGCAGCCAATGTTAACATTTATGAGTAGCAAATGTTCGCCTCAATACGCCTAACATTTTTAAAAACATTAATGTGATGTTTTATTCAGCTGTACATTTTGACCCAAAATATTACCTGAACTGTCCGGGCGGGAGGTCGTGTTGAATGTGGGCACTCCAACATCAGACTAACTTACCCTCCAGAATTCGACAGTTGCAAGTGGAATTCCGATGGTATCCCAACCGAGTTCCACCAATTGGTTCCACCATCGGAAAAACGACACGGCAGGGCGTCACCGCGCACTGACGCGAGTGAAATTCCGCTCGGAGACCGCTACCGACTCGCCAGCAGAAATTCTCCAGCTGTTTAACGACGGTACTCCTCTAGGCGCCCCCCGGTGGAAACACTCCAACGGAGTGTCGCTCTGATTCAGATAGAGGACCGATAGATGTGTGCTATCTAGGTTAAGATATACAGTACATGACAGAATCTTACACGTGGTGTAGGCCTGCAGAATAGGCTGACTATTAGACATAATAACTGACTATTATGCCAAATGTCTCATTCAACATTACAAAAACTGTCAAAATTAAGAGACTGGCCGATAACACATTGTGGGGTGGTAGTCAGGCAGTCAAGCACAGTTTAATTATTAAGATAAACTTAAAATGGTAAAACAATGAGTATTAAACAAGCATTTACACTGAAGACAGTAGGCTACTGCTGATTTAATGTAACGTTAGGCTAACGTTAGCTGACAGATCATATCGTTTTTCAGCAAGCTATCAAAAGCTAACAGATTGTTAGCTAGTCTAGTGCCTTTAAGACTATCAGAATTAGCCAACATTACTCACAGTTCGGCTATCGTTGGCTAACTTTGCTGTCCAATTCAAGACACATACTAGAATTTTTTTAACGTTAAACAAATACAACTTGATTCACATTCAGTACTCACACTCTGACTCTCGTCCATCTTGTCCATGTAACAACCATCGAAATCACAGGTAGTTTAACATTAATCTAGGCAAACAAATCCGATAGGGAGTAGACAAAGGCGAGGTCCAGGGACAGAGCAAAAGTCAGTAGCTAACTCACAGGTATTAAATCACAGAAGGCTGTTAAGTTTTGACACGGGGGTACAAACACAAACTGGCACAAAGAGAGAGAAACACATGGACTAAATAGGCTACACTTGGCTAACAAGGCACAGATGAACCCAATCAAAAATCACGCAGACAACGCTTGGTTATCCAATTCGGTTGGTGGCGCTGTCGCGAAAATCTAGGGTCCTACGGTAAGGTCCTAGGATTGCTTCGGTCCTGAAAATGCTCCGGGCTCCGGTTCTGCAGCTACCCCTTACTCTGGCACGGAGACTAGCCCTCCAATCCGGCCCGACATGAAAACCGGCCCAACGAGCACACCACCTAGCCACCACAGCCCGGCCAGCAAGCAAGCTACTCCAGCTAGCCACCGTCACTGACCACAGTGCCCCAGCCCGACCACTCGCTCGCCCACCACCACCAGCCTGCCAACCGCCTGCCCAGCCCAAACCAGCTCTGCCTGCCGAGACAACAGCAGCTGTCCATGCCCTGTGGCAACGAAGCAGCAGCGGGCTCGACCACCAGCAGCTCAAAAGCTGGTCGGTTTCCTGGACGGAAACGCAGACCTTTTCGCGGTGCGGGATGAGGACTGCACCCAGACCGAGCTGGTGCAGCACACTATCAACACCGACACAGCTCAACCCATCCATCTGCGGCCGCACCGGATGTCCCCTGCCAAGCGACTGGTGGCAGAGGAAAAGGTGAAGGAAATGGCAGCTGCTGGTGTGATCGAGCCCTCTGACAGCCCGTGGGCAGCCCCTGCGGTCCTGGTCCAGAAGAAGAGCGGTGAGTGGAGGTTCTGTGTGGACTACAGGCGTCTTAACACCGCGACCACCAAAGACTTCTACCCACTCCCCCACATCTACGAGGCCCTGGACCACATCAGCGGGTTGAGCTGGTTCAGTTCGCTGGACCTCCGCAGCGGCAACTAGCAGGTGAGGCTGGCACCCGAAGCGAAGCCTAAGACCGCCTTTACTATCGGGCAGGGTCTGTGGCTGTTTCGGGTGATGCCCTTCGGGCTATGCAACGCGCCGGCCACTTTCGAGCGGCTGATGGAGCGGGTGCTAGCGGCCGTCCCTCGCAGTCGCTGTGTTGTGTACCTAGACGACCTCCTGGTACACGCCAGCGACTTCCAGCAGGCCCTCGCCAAGCGGGATTGAGGCTAAACCCAAAGAAGTGCCAGCTTCTCTGGAGGGAGACGGCCTTCCTAGGGCACATCATCAGCGAGCGGGGCGTAGCCACCGATCCATCTAAGGTGGCTGCTGTGAGGGATTGGCCAGTCCCTGGCAACGTGGGTGAGCTGCGAAGCTTCCTGGGCCTGGCGTCTTACTATCGGCGCTTTGTCCGGGACTTCGCTACCCCGGCTAGCCCCCTCCATCGCTTAACGGATAAGTGCCGGCCGTTTGTGTGGCAGGAGGGGCAATCCATGGCCTTTGACCAGCTCAGGGCGGCCCTCACTGAAGCTCCGGTGTTGGCGTACCCCGACGCCCAGCGACCCTTCATCGTCGACACCGACGCAAGCAATACCGGAGTGGGGGCCGTCCTGTCACAGGAGGACGAAGACGGCGAGCGAGTGGTGGCCTACTACAGCCGGGCCCTGGGGAAGGCGGAACGCAATTATTGCGTCACCAGGCGGGAGCTGCTCGCTGTGGTCAGGGCGTTGCACCATTTCCGGCCGTACCTGCAAGGCAGCCACTTCCTCCTGCGCACCGACCACGCCTCGCTCACCTGCTCCTAAATTTTGAAGACCCTGAGGGGCAAGTTGCTCGCTGGCTGGAACAACTGCAAGGCTATGACTTTGAAATCCGGCACCGGGCAGGCCGACTTCATGGGAACGCAGACGCTTTATCGCGCCGGCCGTGCGCAGCCCAGGAGTGTCGCTACTGTAGCTGCCAAGCCACCTCCCGAGCACCCCTGCAACAACACCTGGTGGGGGCCCCCATGGAACGGGTAGGGGTGGACATTCTCGAGCCCTTCCCCGTCACTGACTCCGGCAATCGCTACATTCTTGTAGCGATGGATTACTTCAAGTGGCCGGAGACGTTCGCTATACTGGACCAGAGTGTGGCGACGACGGCAGAAAGGCTTGTGGAGGAGATGTTCACCCGTTTCGGGGCCCCTGCCGAGCTCCACAGTGACCAGGGGCGTAACTTCGAGTCCCAGGTGCTGGCTGAGGTCTGCAAACGGCTGGGCGTGACAAAGACCCGAACGACGCCACTCCATCCCCAAAGCGACGGCCTCGTCGAGCGATTTAACCGCACGCTAGCTACCCAGCTAGCCATCTTAGCCAGCCAGCACCAGCGGGACTGGGATCGCCACCTGCCCATGGTCCTGTGGGCTTACAGGTCAGCCGTGCAGGAGTCCAGCCAACTCACCCCTGCTGCCCTGATGTTCGGAGGGAGCTCAGGACACCAGTGGACTTCGTGTTCGGGGCTCCGCCCGAGCCTGAAGAACCCAGCCGTACTTGGGAGGAGTACTACCACCGGCTGCGGAACCGCCTCCTCGTCGCTCACGACTTCGCCCGCAAGGCCCAGGCCTCCGCCGGCTTTAAGCAGAAGCGGTGGTACGACACGCGCTGCAGAGGACGGGCCTTTGCAGCGGGAGAGCAGGTCTGGGTTTATTGCCCTGAGCGGAAGAAGGGCCTGTTGCCAGGCCGGGGGCACCTGGTGGTGCTACATCAGGACCGGCTCGCGCCCTACAGGCCCCTGGCAACTCCTGATGCAGCTGAGCCGGAGGAGAACAGCGACACTGCGTTACCTAGTGAGCCTGAGCCCAGCAACACTCAGCTGAGTGCTACCGGGAGACCTAAACGACACCGGCGGCCCCCAGGCCACTTATGGGACATTGATGTGAGTTGTGGGTGGACTGCGGGGTCGTCTGGGACTTGTGACCCCTTGGGTGGGGGCAATGTGGCGGCCTGGGGGTTGTCAACTGGCCAGCTAGGACTGGGTAGTGAGCCGCTACCCGGTCGACGTGTAGATAATTGTAAATAACGTGCTGTGTGTGTTTTAATTGTGTTGTTAGCTTGTTAGCCGCGTATTGTGTTAACGTAACTGTAAACTGTAACTGTCATTTAACTCACCTTCACTTTAAACGTAACTGTAAATTTTAACTGTCATTTATGTGTGGCTGTGATTGGCTAGGAATATGTAAGTGTGTGCGCCAATCACAGCCGACTAGTTCTAATATAAGGCAGTACCTGAAGCGATTGGGAGTTAGTAAAAAGTGCTTCCTAACTGAACAACGCTGAGCTGGATCCCACAACTAATCAACGGCTCTTTTCAGAGCTGGTAAGGTAGCGTTGAATAAAGCGAAGCTCGGCTGGAGCGATTCGATACTGCAAACTGCTGTCTCCCTCCCTCATTCTCCGCGCTCGCTACAATATAAATATTGCAAATGCACCTTTTAGCCACAGGGTGGTAGTCTAAGACCACAAATGAAATCGAAATGGGAGCCATTACCTCAATTCATGGAAGCGTGAGACCTTAATCTCCAGAATGGATCGGCTGCAAAAAGACGTTAATCAGGTTAATGCCAATTAAATACTTGAAGATTCCCCAAGAAAGCGAATAAAAGGCTAATGTATTTATTTATATTAAGGTACGACAACTGTGGTTTAATAGCCTACTCTGGAGTACAGCAGTCCAACCAGATTTAAGCGCCAATCGTTAACCTTTTCTGTTGAGTTGTAGCCTCGTTAGCTATATTATACAGCGGCGGTAGCACCTACCACAAGGTGGCAGTCTAAGACCAGAAATGGACATGGGAGCTGTACATTCAATGGATTTTAGGAGGGAGATCTTAATCTCTGAATTAATCGGCTGCAAAAATGAAATAATCGAGGATTCCTCAAAAAAGATAGGAAACGGTTGATTTTTTAAGGTAAGACAACTGATTTAATCATCTGGAGTAGGCTACAACAGTCTAATTTAGCCTACTGATTTAACCGCCAATCCTTTTTACGGACTTTTCTGTTGAGTTGTAGTTAGCTAACGTTATAGGCTATTCACGTTGTGTCGTTTTGTATGAATAAATTACTCTATTGTAGGCTATCTATTCTATTGCAAATAGAGAACGGTAACGTAGGCTACTTTACTGCATTAATAGCCAAATAAAGGACAGCTGTCGTTCGTATTAGCTTGAACACTTAGCAATAAATTTGCCGTCTGATGCATTAACGTTAGCTCCGGAGTCACAGATTGTAAAATAGCCTAAACTACATTATTTATATGTCCAGTTAGCTGTGTCTTGCCCTATTCTAGCTAATTGGACCAGTGATAAAGCTCACTTTGCTTCTAAGGCACAATTAAGCGATTCTCTCTCAGTCAGTGCTGTTAGTTAGCTAGCTAGCTAGCTGGCTGCCAGAGTCATGCTGCGAAGATGGCTCTGGCATATGTAGGCCTAACTGTTATGCAAAATCACTTGGTATTAATATTAGGCTAATATTTAAAAACTTTTAATTAAAAATTAACTACATTGTATCTGTTGTTGTCTGTCATTACTCAACTTGTTTTACTGTGTTGATATTTATAATTTTGTCATGTGTTCAATAATGTGTAGGCCTAGCCTACTATTCTGGTAGGCTACTCATTCTGGTGTAGCCTATCTCAATCTGAGTGTAGAGATGTGAATTTATCTCATCGTAGATGTGTTCATTGGCAGAAATCTTAAGTGTTTCTTCAAAGCTCAAGTGGATGTGTGCAGCAGTTATAATGATTAGGCTACATAGAAAAAAACCATGGAAATGTACGACAAAAAAAATACGTTTTAAAGGTTTTTTTAAAATTATTTTAAACAGCATTTCACCCCCCTTCCGCGAGATGCTCAAATGAGTATTACAATGGGAAAATAGCTGACTTTCAGTGAGCTCAACGATGTATCGTGAGGAAAAAATAAAACAAAAAACGCACAGACTGTCTTTTTGTGTCTACATGGAGATTGCATTTCATAACACAACCGGAGTTTACAATCCTCGTACCACAATCCATTTTCATTTTAACTGGAGAAAATAAGTAAAAGAAAAGCACCGGGCGTTCATAGCATATAGCTTAGCTAGCGCGTTTATAGTGAAGGGGGGAGAGAGATCTGCAGGGGAGCCGAAAAACGAACACCAGGAACCAAACTGCCGGATGAACACTGGACTCTTTTACGGCCCGTAAAACAATTTTTGTAATGGTAAATTGTAAATTCAAAATCAATATTTATTTTTAGGGAAAAGCAATATTTTTATTCTGCATCTTTCATCAAGCTCTGTGGATGTATTATATAAAACAATGTTTTTGTCTCCATAAAAATGCTGTGTCTAAGTATATATAAGTGAGATGTTTGTTTTGGTTAAATTCAAATGGGCACCACCAAAACAAACGTCTGTCGATACAATCAGGCATTTCCAGTACTCAGTTTTATGTCTGACTGTTCTGTAGCTATGTTGCTCTACTGTATTACAAACAACATGTAGGCCTACTCGTCACTGGGCACAGATTGCTTCAAACCTCTCAAAGAGCCTAATTCATAGTCTTCAGAGTGGTAAGTGACCTACCGACTTCGATGTCGACCTGGAGTGGGTTTGTACGTAGGCTACAATTAATTCCTGAAAGTTTTCAGAATAGTATGCATCTGTGTACTTGCTATGTCAAATAAGACAATGAGGCTAAATGTTGAACACATGCTGACATTATATACATGTTTAACACTAGCTGACATTATTTAAATCATACATATAACAAGATGGGTTGTACAATGTTATACTTATACAAGCATAGATGGCATTCCCTAAATATTGATATTATTTACAATCTGTTTAAAGATTATTTACCAGATATAACTCAAATAATTGTAGTTTATTTTTACTGGCATGGGCCTATTTTGAAAACACAGGAGCGACAAGTTTTATGTGCACATGTCTCCCCCTCCGCTTTCTGTGTAGCAAGTGAGTGTGTCAGCAAAGCCTCTTTACATATAAGAACATCTTTGTTGTCAATGAGTCCCCAGCCCGCCCAGCCCACTGCTTTTAAGATTGGAACTAGGGAGGCATACAGATGGAGGGAAGAGGGTGCTGCTGAGTCAATCACTCGCAAACTAGCTAACTCTGAAAATCTCTAAATTCTAAGCCCTGTTCCAAGCGTTGTTTAACATATTAGTGTTCCCACTATATTCAGCAGCAGCGCATGGCTTCTTCAGGAACGTTAGCGCTAAGATGACCGATATCCCGTAAATGCCAACAGTCACATCTTTCCAATGAATGAGGGGTGATACATTTCTAGGAGATAAACAGAGCCAGAGTTAATACATTTATAGATAAAAAGTCACCAGGTCGATTCCAACTGGGAACAGATTCGTCATCCCTCCTCTCTCTCCCCATCTTTTCTATCGCTCTCTACTATCACTATCCCAATAAAGCAGAAATATAAAGTTGCCTATAAGAATCCCCTCACACTAAGAATGGCTTGAGCATGTATAGAAGAATTCAATGGGTAGAAAGAATAGGTTAAGTATATTGTATATCCTAATGCATGCAATAAACGTAAGCTTACCAGTATATCAGTTTATCTCTTAATAGTGAAAGAATTTCAAATGATATTATGATTACTGGTGTAATATGTAATGGAGTTTAAATTGTTTTGAATTTATACATATGTGGTGACAATTAATAATGTTATGTCATAGGGATTCCCCACAGAAACCAGAAATAAAGCCATTAACATTTCATACGTGGAAGAGTGGAATGAAGCTTATCTGAACTATGTGGGGTGGTGGGTGGGGGGGGGGGGGGGTAATCCCAATAAAGACTTCATTTCAGTGGCATGCATCAAAAGGTTTTTTAACTAATACTGTACTTTTTTGTCTACTGTGACTTTGGTTTGTGATAATTTTAGAGGTCATAAAATGAAAAATATGTATCCAATGTGGTAATGCCTTCTGTTCCTATGACCATGTTTCTTCAAGAATGTTTGTGTGGGGGAAGAGGTTATAAAGGCAAACTGATCCACAGAGAAATATTGGACTCCTACACTGTGTGGGCACAAGAGTGCATGTATACGTGTGTGTCTGTGTCTGAGTTGTGTATGCTCACTACTGTTAATATGTTGTGCAAGAGCTCATCTTTTGAAAATGTTCAGGAATTAAGCTTCAAATAAGTGTGCGTGTGCATGCGCTTGTGTGCATAGATGCATGACCACTCATGCACGAGTGTGTGTGTGTGTGTGTGTGTGTGTGTGTGTGTGTGTGTGTGTGTGTGTTTGCATAAATGTGTGTGATTTGAGGCAATGCTATATCTTCAACAGATAGCCAAACCTTGGAGATAGAATAGTTATGTGTTCAAGGGAGTGAGTACAAGATGTCATTGCCATGAGTACAGACAGCAACTTATTTCAAGTATGAAATTAACTCTTTGGTTGTACCAATTAGCAGAAACAAAATAACCACCTTAAATGCCTTATGTATTAGCTTGACCAAAAACAGATGTGACAACTTGAATGCATGAACAGAATTTTAGATGGTGGCCTCCAGGGTTTCTCTATATGCAAGTTTATCTTGCATATAGTTAGTGCTCAGGCTGATGATGTCAGAAATTTTGTCTTTTTAACCTTCACAGAATTTGGTTACATCTATACTGCAACTGCAGACCCGACATCCAGGTTGGAGAGGAAAGGACGAACACTGACTTAGTTTTAAGGGCAAGGCAAGCTATTATGACTTGGCTTTTTAGACCTTATGGGTTACATTAGTATGTACACTAGAATATAAACGTTTGTGTAATATCTTACTTATTTCAGTAATTATTTTTTAAATCTTATTTCATACATTTTTGGTTAACTTGTTTTATGTGGCATAAACCATACAACCTGCAGATTAACGTTTATGTACAAAAGACAGTGCTGCTGTACCTTTGCATAGCAGATCAATTGTGAAGTTTTAATTCCGTCCACCAGGGGGCGATATGTCTCAATCAAATTGTTGATATATAGCATGTAAGAAGTTGAGCGTTACATTCACCACCCACTTTCTTGCATTCTAAATTCAAGTTAGCTCAGCCAATTGCCTTTGATCTTGACCATATCCACAATATGACTGTTGAATTTAGTACAAAGTCTGTCACACCTACGATTATTTATGCATTCTTAATTAGTCACCTTCATTAGCGTTTAGTCAGCTAACGTGTAGTAGCCTAAGCTTTATAAATCATGTCATCCTTAATAAAACATTGCACTTGCGGATGAGTAACACGTTACAGAAAATGGTATGGTCAGAAGTGAAATCCTTTAATGATGTTACTTGAAAGGAAATAATCTGACCTGCAATGTATGCTTATGAATGATTTGTAAAAATGTTATTTTATGTTATTTTTTATAACTTGTGCTTTTAAGGGATTGAGTATTTTGTGTTGGCCTATTGGCTTGTTTGATCATATGTCTGTAGTCTCCTGAGCATCACGTATCGCATCTGATTTAACCTGTAAAGCATCGCATTTACAAAAGTTTGTTTTATTTGAGTTAATTTCTATTAGGCCTAGTTTTAAGAACGAAAGCTAATTAGTTTATCCCATCAGAACTATTTAAGCTTTTCAAAGTAATAACCCAACAGTGACGTGTTTACCCTATAGTAGTGTACAGCCATAAAATATGTTTAAATACTAATGCATGAAATATTTAAATAGTCATATTTAAAAAGTTCATAATTGGAGCTGTGTTGCGTGGCGTTTAGTTTTCGCTATTGAGGGAGTTTAAGGACCCTGTAAAATGCACTTCCCGGGATAACCGGATTCCATTCCACTTTTTACTTTGGGCAGTGATTCATGTATCCAAGTGGAATTTGAGTTTTCAACGATATACAATACAATGTAGTGGCGTGAAGATGGAAGCAAGGATTTCCTTTTAGCATTCCTTAATGTATAATATTCTACTTTATTTTGTTTTTCAAGGCTGCAAGGAGACCTGTTGGGGAATTTGATGAAGTCCCCTCCTGGCGTGGGGCGAAGAGACTATTGCGGGGTTGCAGTCAGAAAGTGCACGAGATAATTTCTCCAAGTGATCAGGCGCGTGGGACGTCGATTATTTTTCTCACCTTTTTTCACCCCGCGCGTCTGTAGTTTTTTTGCTGGGTTGGGAAAAGAATGGAGACGCGGATATCTCCCCATGGATTCTTCCGACTTTTCATCTATTCCATATTGATACTGAATCTGATAAACGTAAGTGAACATTTACTTATGTTATTCTCTATTAAACTTTTTGAGTGAAATTGAGGGAGAATGTCACTTCTTAATTATACATTCACCGTGGCATGTAACCCTCTGAATTTAACGCTCTGCGTTACACTCCTTGCATAGTAGGTGTGAACGTAAAGATGTACTAGAAGTGGCGAACTTTCTTTCACAGGAGAGTAAAGCTGTAGTCAGGTATAGAATACACTTCAACGATATGCTAACAGGTTGTGCCATGTGAAAGCATTGCACCTGGGTATTCAAAACGTTTTTCTTAACAGTGGGAAATGTGCCGTTCGAGTAGGCTACACTTGGGTTGATTAATTTTGTTCACACAAACAAACGGTTCGTCCACTGTAGCCTATATCTTTTCTGTTTGGTGCAACTACATGGTCCTGAAAAGACATATTTGTAAACACGTCAATACTTCAGGCCATGAACAATGTGCCATTCCCACATGCAACAGTTAGAGCTACTGTAAGAGGGGTGCATCGATATATTCACTTCTAGGCTTTGAAAACCTCAGTTAGCCTTGGGTGCACTCCGGGTTTACAAGCGTGTGAAGTAGCCTACTGTCCCGCTGCATATTGCATTGCATGTCATTTTAAGGATGCACTTGTGTATAGTTGAAGTTGCCGCAGTAGAGGTTTTGTTTCTAGGTGTTTGGTATAAAATAAATAACTTATTTGTTTATTAGCCTCCTGTATGATACCAGAAAAATTTTAAACCGTTAATGGAACATTTCCAAGTTTGAAATCCTTCCTGTGTCTTGAAGTTGAATTTTCACGTTAATTAAATTATGAGCGAACGCAGCTCGGTATAGATTTTCACTAAGAAATGACGATTGATATCAGTAGTCCCATAGCTTGGAAAGACAAAGAAGCAAAGAAGCGTTTATAAACCAATTCATGTCCCGACAAGTGTACCTGTCGGCTACGAAAGTGAATATAGCCTAGTTTAGGTCGTAATAGGCTATGTCTCATTGCACAGATTGATTTGCTAAATATGATCATATCGTGCCTGGATATTCTGGGTAAAGTGAATTATTAAAATCATTCATCAAATGTATGATTGTTCCAAGTTGTCAGTGATAACTGCCATTTGTTATCAATTTCTGTTAAATTTAAATACGGTTTCTCAGGAGATGAATCAACTCGTAGTGGGGCGTGAAATTTTATTTGTTCTTTATTTGCATTACATACTAGGCTATCTCCAGGAAAATAAATGAATGACGCATTGAATTATATGAGCTGTATGATGGAATAGATCGATTGCAGATATGCAATCCCCTAATTCATTGCAAGAATGGATGCCATATATGACCTAAATAATTATATTTGTGCGGAGTGGTAAACAGTGAAATTCCATAATGGTGTTTGGAATGTCAGCTGACTTAAAGATATAAGGGGATCGAAGCTGTAGGCTATACCGTAGGGGAGGGGAAATTACACGAGCGAAAACGGGGACACACGCTAGCCAGCGCTTAAACTAAACCCTGTTTAAAAAGCATGATGATTATTTTCGTCACAACTTGAAAATAATGAAAAAATACATTCTCCCATTCATAGACCTAAACCTACGTTTACTTCAGTAGGGACGGTGATGTAGCCTAGGTGGTCCTACATGTGTAGATCGTGATATTAAAAGTTAATGTTTTTTCTTTTTTACCTTGGTTTTGTATTGGGGTTTTTTTCATTGTATCCTCCCCTTATATGATTTCAGTCGTGGATCTGATGGTAATGTACTTTAAAGAGTGTGATTTTGGTGGCTGTAGGATTTGGTTGTAACCAAAGGACAATTCACAAATCTCTCTTGACGCAAAGTGTTTGACTGCTCTGCTGGTAGACTCTGGCCCCTTACCAGGAAAGTTTCTTTGTTTACTTTGTACAAGCAAAGTCTCGCCACGCAGGTTTTTCACTGCTCATATTTCAAGTTTATGTATAGCAGGTTTCCTTAGCGCAGTCCTGGGTATATGAATGCTTATTTCTTCTCTAGGTGAAATGGACATTTCCAGCATCTTATCAGCTGTTAATTGAGCTTGTCTCTAAAGGGAGCTATATTATGTGCAACAAATAGATTGATTGACTGATTGACTGGGAAAATACATTGAGTTGTAAGTACTGTGTGTAAGGAAGTCATGTTTCTGAAGTCTTAAAAAAAGGAAATGACCAGCCTAACCTGGGCCGTGACCGAATATGATCCCTTCACCCCTTTGAGGGCGCATATTTGAGTCAAATTTGTCAAAAAGTTTTTGAGTGGGCGACTTTTTCTCACAATTGGGGGAACTTAAAATCCCAGGATGAAACCCTTATTTCCAGAGTTTTGTTGAAGGGATTCAGGAGCATACTCATCCACAGAACTATGCACTCATCCGACAATTTCAGTAAGTAACCTGGAAGTAAAAACTACAACTTGTAGTACACGAAATAGAGCGTATATGCCTGATGTATAGGATAAGATTTGAGTTGTGCTTCATCTTACACATAGATTTAAAAAAATGTGCAGTGTTAATATCATTAATGCCTATTTTTTTCAGTGTCATTTGATGCAGGGATGGGCAACTCCCGGCCTCGTGGGCCGGTTTTTGCTGCCACCACTTACCCTGGCTCAATCAGCTAATTAGTCCTATACACCATCACGATTCACTCGTAAATTAGCCCACAATAAAATGCTACGATACAGGCACAAGAGCTGCTGTTTGTAGCTAAAATATCAGATCCTGTAAATGATTGGGCTAATTAAATAATTGGTAACTAGTGGCAGCAAAAACCTGCATGCACACTGGCCTGCGAGTCCTGGAGTTGTCCATCCCATCCCAGCAACCATGCTGTTGGTTGTCCATCATAGCCAGTGATGACCATCTTCTCCTATTTATGAGTCTTTTGGTGGCTGTATAGTCCGATCCTGGATGCGCAGCCACGGTTGCGGCCCGGGCATGTAAAAGCTATGTTGGGGGGGTAACATTACGGGCATGCCTCTTTGCACACTTTGCTACACGGTGTTATGTGCGCTGGTTCTCCATATACTCCGCAGAAAGCTAATTCTTCCAATGAAGAGGGGTTGATCTGGCATCTCTTCAGTGTGGTCTTCATTTGGTCCTTGAACCACTGCTTCTGGCCACCAGCAGTGCGTCGGCCAAGGTGTAGCTGGCCGTAGAGGACTTTGCGTGGGAGTCTGTGGTTGGGCATGCAAGTAACATGCTAAAGCCACCTGGTGGACTCCACACTGCAACTGCCTGCCCGTTCCAGTACCTCTATGTGTGGCACTCTGTCCTTCCAAGTGATGCCGAGGATCTTCTGAGATGCATCTGAGATGGTGGCTGTAGATGGTTTATGCCTCACATCCATACAGGCAAGTGGTGATGCAAACTGCCTGGTAAACAAGTACTTTGGTGTGGAGGTTGAGGTTGCTGTTCAGGAACACCTTTCTCCTTAGACGACCAAAGGATGCTGAAGCTTGTTTGAGGTGGTTTTGGATTTCATCGTCCATTGTGTAGCTGTCAGATATTATGCTTCCCAAGTACTTGAAGGCAGGAACAGTGGCCAGCTGTTGTCCTTCTGCTGTGAATGTTGTTGGGTGGCAGGGAAGTCCCATTCTCCTGTATGCAGTTACAGCTGCCAAGAGGGTGTTTTGTAGGGCCTCTGGTGCATGGGCATACTGTAGATCCATGATATCCTCTGAGGTGAACTTGGTGGTTGCCTGTAACCTCTTGATATTAAACAGGTTTCCATCAAGCCTGAAGTCAATGGTGACTCCAGGCTGTTTCTCTACCTTCCTACGTAACAGTGTTGTAACACAGACACGGGAGATATTAATATATATAAATATTCTGGAGCTTGAATATATTCTCCCCGCAGTAGGGAGTACATAAAAGCACACTTTCTGGGAACTTATAAAACATTAATATTCTTCTCAGGGGAAACTTGAAAGTTATCAGATATCATACTTTTACGCTTATTGGGTTGGGCTTCTGCGTCACTGTATTATATTTGAAACAATATAAAAGTAAATGATTTGGTTGCAGTTCTTGGAATAAGGATCAGTTTAATTGGATAAGCACTCAAATACTTAAATACTTGACTACCAAAAAACTTGAAGTATAATTATAAATGAGTGGAGTTATCTAGAACCTATTTTTGAGGGTGGTAGTTACAGGAGGCTTTTATTGTGAACGGTGGCATTCATTCCATTCAAATTCTATTTGGAATGTCAGGCTATAGCATCAGTCAACCTTGTAACAAAACCTCAATTTCAGCAGCAAATTTCCATGGGGATTAACTGCTCCACCTCCATTTTGCAAAATGTCGTCATTTTTTTTCCGGCAATGGTTCAGGTAAAATAATGGGTCCAATGATGCAACAGGCATTGTCTGTTTGGAATTTGAATTCATGACTTTATGACCGCCAGCCCAGTTCTCTGACCATTACACTGATTTTCATTTGAAATGCTTTAGCTAAAAAGTAACAGTTAACTGTTTTGGTAAGTTCTACATGAAGGCTCCTTTTTGCAGTGGTCCCTAGGCCTAGCCATAGCTAGCAAAGCTATGGGGCATTGCTTCATGGTAGTCAAATGGCCATTACACATTTGTTTTTCCTGGCTTCCGACATGTTTATGTCCACTTTGAGACCCTTCTCTAGATGGACTGTCATATGCCTCAGTTGGCTGTGAGGATACCTTAGCTGGCAGGTCTGTATGGTCTGGAGGCTTGTGTGTAGCCTATACTCAGTTTTATTCTTGTTACAGCTTTGCATTTTAATAATTTTTTTCATGTGACCCTTGCCATTACCTTTCAATGCTTACTCAATACCTCAATATAGCGGCTCTGTCCTGAGTACTTAAAAAAGTAAAGTAAGAAATTAGGTCACTTTCTGAGTGACACCATTACAGACCTTTATTAAGTACGATGTCAGGGTCAGTGGGTTGACTTGTTCATGCTTGTTCTGTGATCAGATATATTCTTGTTCAATACTAATGCAGGTTTAGCTATGGCTATAGAGGGGACAACTTTCACAGCTTTGTGATACTTAAAGATGAACTCAATATTTCAGTGTGATGCGTTTTATGATATGCTGAGAATTCTGATACTTTGTTCATGGTGATGATTTAATTAGAATTTAAATGAGAAGCAGGGTTCCAGAAAGTCTTTCTTCTTTGAAAGCATTTGGAAGCTTCGTATATGCAGTAGTTTTGATTTACTGTTTTTGTTTTTTCAAATATCAATAACCCTCTGACTTACCATCTCATGATCCAGTTGTAAACAGGTGCCAGAAATGTAATTTGTAACTTATCAGACATACAGGGAGTCTCATGGATGGCTGAGGTCATGAGCCTGTGTGTAGAAAACGGCACCTCCCTGCTTGTGGAAGCCTGTCCTAATTAGGAGCATAGTGAGCTGAACTGTCGTGTCTGAGGAGAAACTGGCTGCTCTGAATCAAGAGCCGTGACTTCAGGTCAGAAACTTTAAGAACAGCTGCTTGTACGTGCTTTGAAGACGAGCCACTTGTGATCTGTAACTGAGAAATCTGGCCTTTTGGAGGTGCAGTTTACCTTTTCAAATGAGTTGGTGCAGGTATTCCAAAACAGAACTGGGCACTCAGTGGACATAACGGTTTTCACGACCACATCATTTTTGGTGCAGCAGCTCGCTTCGAATGAGCTATGGATTTATGCACGTTGACAGTGATATTGTCAGCAAGCATAATGTATCCTATATTTAATCGTCTGTAGCCTCCTTAAAACCAATGTTATCACATTATTTTTAATATCTAATATTTAATAGATTTAGTATTTTAAATGTAGTATAATATCAGTCGTATTATTTTACAGAAACATGGCCACAATATTTTTGAATGCGCATAAATTTCACAACAGCAATTATGAATGTGTATGTGAATGTGTATTTTGCTTAAATCACCCAAAATTGGATTTTTACAGAGCTAGATATCATTGGTATCAGCAAAATAATAGGCTAATTAGTGTAGTGGATAATGTTATTATGCAAAGTTGCTCTCCAGTTGAACCTCATCTGATTAAGAATGAAAACCAGAAGGAGATTGGCCTGATTATTATTGTAAACTCCTACTCACTCTTCAGACTATCTTTTTCTTTAATAAAATAAAAAATAAGCCTTCTCTCCCTTATTGTGATTTTGCATATCTCTAGCTCTCTTGTGGTGTGTGCTTTTGTTTGTCACTTTGGCTAAATGCATCTGCTAAATTATTACATTTTATATTGCAGTTACGTTGCTCAATTGGTAGTGTTACCTTGTATGGTGTGACCAGTCATACGATATTTTAAACTTTTTTTAAATTAGATTTTATTTAATCTTAAAGGGTAAGTTCGCTATTTTGGACCTTGGACCCTATTTGCGGTCCGTCTTCCATGAACCTGACCCATGAAGTCCATTTTTTCGCTGATCGGTCCAGTATTGAGTTCGGTACAGATTTCCTGTAGGCTCTCACTGGGCTACAATGGAAGTGAACGGGGCAATCAGAAATGTTATGGAAAAACAACGATAAATGTGCTTTTATAGCTCAGTGTGTATTCTTACGGTCTCAGTATGCTCTCCTGTGAAATGTAGGCTATCGCAAACGCAAACCGAACGTTGAAACAACAGTTCCATTTGAAACAGAACTATTTCTCCGACCGCACTACCTCGCACTGTAAACTTCCGCAGTCTAGCTACGTTGTAGAGAGGGGGGGGGGGGGCGCTTGAAAAGCAGTTGATCACAAATCCTGACCTCCCGTTGGAGTTTACTAGCTAGTAGCCTACAGCAGAAATATTTGTAACGCAGTTTTTGTAATCATCATTTGTAATAATTCATCACAGCAATGGTGCGCGAATGTGCAGTCCCCGGTTGTGGGAATAAAATGTCTGGACGCTCAAATACCAGTTTTCACAGGCTCCCGTTCTCTGACCCAGAAAGATTGAGACTTTGGCTGGTTGTCTTACGGATCGACATAAACACTCCAGTCAATCAACTCCGTTTGGCAGACTCGCGAGTTTGTGGAGCGCATTTCGACGCTACTGAATTCTGTAACCGCAAATCAGAAGCAAAACACTGGTTTCTAAAGAACACAGCTGTTCCTCGTGTCGGACCTGCAGCACTATCAAGCACCGGAGCGGAGGTAAGTTATATTTAGCTATAACGTTACTAACATTTTTATTTTTTTTGAGCGCGTCCTCTGACCCAGCACTCAATACCAACTAACAAAATCCGAGCTTGACATAAGTTGTTTTCTTGTAACAAAACTGTCGGAAACGTTCATCAACTATAACTTTTTACAATTCTATAATGTTTTATTTACAAATGCTTGACGCATGGTGTCCTGTCCAAAGTTCTCATCTATCACATATCTGTTGGCAGTCATAGTGTAATGGTAATCAATGGAGATGATCCAGTGTCATCCACGGATACATCCAGGTTTTCAATGGCATTCGGTAGCAACAGATCCCACTCCCTACAACACAAACTTTCCTCCTCTCTGGGCATCTGCTTGCACCTCTTGCAAGAACACCAAAAGTCCCCCGAAATTCTTGGTCTAGCCTCGGCAGCGACTTCGGATAACATTACCTGCGCAACTTCAGCCTCTCTCTCTTCTCTTGCTCTCTTATGATCCATCTCTTGTAGTTCCGTGTCCGTGTATTCTGGCTCAAATCTGTAGCCAGTAACGTCAAAGTCAAAATCGAATTCTTCGTCTTCGTAATCATTATAGTCATCCATCATCCAAGTTTTTTTGTGGAAATTGTAGCCTACGTTGCTGCAGGTAAACAAACGCAGACTGCTCAGCTAGATAGTTTCGTAAACGGCCGGCACACCTTCCCGCTCCCCTACCCCCGACACATAGTACTCCGCGAGTGCAGCGCAAACAAGCAACAGAGAAATGCTTACTTCCAAGCCATGCCAAGCACGTAAAAATGTTCGGATTGAGATACATTTCACAGGAGAGCATACTGAGACCGGTAACAATACACCCTGAGCTTCCCGTCTCATTTATTGTACATGAAAGCACATTTATCGAACATTTCTGATTGCCCCGTTCACTTCCATTGTAGCCCAGTGAGAGCCTACAGGAAATCTGTACCGAACTCAATACTGGACCGATCAGCGAAAAAATGGACTTCATGGGTCAGGTTCATGGAAGACGGACCGCAAATAGGTCCAAAATAGCGAACTTACCCTTTAAGCTATATTTATACTTCCAAAGATTGTTTCTGCCAGTGCTGATAACAGTCAATTTTTCTGGGATATTGAACTGAAAAGGGATCCTTCTCTGTCACCTGGCCTGGCTTCTCACTGCTGCCACGAGAGAATTGGGTTGTAGCTCACGTCACAATCTATTGTTAAGACTCTCTCACTGTAATGGCACTTTCATCTTTACAGCATCTGTTATGGATAGAAAGAGCCTAAATACAGTTTCTGCACTGTTACTCATACAGACACGCACACACACGCACACACATTCACACAAGTGGGGTTAGGCTACTTGGTTGGGATCCCCACTGCCAATCAAGTCACTCACCTGCTATGTAACCATAGTAACCTGAGCAGGAAGCACTGAGCATTTCCTGCACTCTTTCAGCAGAAGGGTGGTGTTAGAGTTTGATCTAGACTTGTGGGACTGATTCGCTTAAACATTTAGGTACAGGTACAGTATTTCACCTGTACTGTACTTACTATTCATGATATGCAGTATACAAGTAAATATGGTTCATCGTTAAGAAGGGTTGCAAAAAAGCGAATAAACATTATCTGTCATGCCATGTTAAAAAAACAATGACATGGGCTTTGAGAATGAATAATAATAAAATGGAAGCGGAGAAAAGCTCAACACATTACATTAGGGAATTAGTTAATTACGCTAGGGAATTTGACTCTACACTTCTGAGAAAAAATAAATCTAATGCATCCAATGATCTGTGTATCACCTTTATCACATGATCTGAAATAATATATATGTTTTTAAAGGTGTTAATGACCTTGTTTAAAGTTGTATTAACTTTTGGATCAAGTGCAAATAAGTATCTTGTTATGCAAGTGTCAAGAATAAATGTGAAATAAGCTTACATTGATCCCTCAAATGAAATAAAATATATATTTTTTATTGCTTTGATCTTTGACCTCCATTACTGCAATGTGTCTTTATCTGGGTCTCAGGTAAACAAAGCAGGTCACAGTGGAGTCGTAGAAGGGCATAGGGTTAAGATGGTGGAGAAATAGTCTCCGCCTGTTACTAGGGCCCAGCTGGGGATGCATTGGTATGCTAAACTGCAGTTCTTTTCAAGTTGTGGCCACCCTGTTTGCCTTTTGTCAAATCACTGATTTTTTTATTTTCACACAAACACACCAAATTGTATGCATATGCAAAGTTCAGAAAGCACAGTAATACCCTGCTGGTCCTATACATTCAATGTTTTCTGCATTACACAGTAGATTACTTCTGTAGCTTTCTGCAGCAACACATCCTATGTGCTGTAGGCAAACATAATTAGCATGCAAAGACATGTCAGCTAATTTTCCATGTGTGGCTAGTGATTTGTCCTAGATGGAAGCAACAGTGCTCACCGAACGTCTCCAGAGAGCTTCTCATTGTTACCCAGCTGTCCACACCAGTGTGGGTAAAACCCCAAAGAGAGTCCGGTGTATATGCCCTTTTCCCCAAAGCCATGTCTGTCTCACATGCAGGTTTCGGCCTGTACCCAGATAAAGAGTAACAATTTTTATAGAGTTTTCCTTCCCCCCTAATAAGGGGAGATTTTTTTCAGCTGTTATTAAACCATTGACTTTCCGAAAGGCTGACAGGCAGGAGAAAGGAATTTTGTAGCCGTTGGGTAATTGCTCTTCACTGCGAGAGAAGCTCCAGCAGCATCTGGGAGGAACACCATTATTTTTCACACTGGGATTACATTTACCTGCTTACCTATGTTGTGGAAATGAAGATTGAAAATAAACTTTGGGGGGAAAAAATGGATGCACAGACCTCGTGCATGTTTGGTTGCAAACTAATACGATGGTTTATCTGGTGGAAGGATGTTTTTGAAGAAACTTTGTGAACCTCTGTGTTCTGCCTTGATATCTAGCCCTACTGTCCCATCTCCGAACAGTTGCCAAACCTTAAATTACCTTCTTTTCCTCTGCCCTTACTTTTCTTCCTTCTGTCTTTCTTATCTCCCTTATTTTTTCATTCCACCCTTCCTTCCTTACTTACTACTTCTTTCTTCGGTTGCATGCTTATTTACTGTCTCAATGAAGCACTTAATAGCTTTTTCATTTTTTGTCTTAGTACGTATGAGTGCCAAGTGCAGTGTGCAATGCAGTGTTTGGACTTGATGCCATAGTCCCCCAGTTTGTCTCCCTCTACCCCTGCTCCAGCTCTCCTTGTGAGCCCCTCAGGGCCTGCGGAGGCTCATGCGATGCAGAGATAATTCCCAACAGGGTCTCGGGACCCCGCTGTGTATTCACATGTCAACAGCTCCCCTTTAAGAGCCCAGCATTTTCTCTCCCAAGAGGCCGTAGCCCATCTCTCCTTATTCCCTCCTCTCCCCCTTCCCCTTTCCGAGACAGGAAGTGAGATTGTGTCTTGTTTGGGGCTCCAGGTGAGGCAGATTGGGCTGTGATAGGAGGGCAGCCTTCCTGCAGAAGAGATGCGTCAGCCTGAGTCTTATCTCGCACTTGTTTGAACAAAAGATTTCTGCTTTGGAAAGGAATGGGCTATGCAGTACTTTTCTTGTCCTTTGTGTTTTTATATCAGCTCACTGGCTTTTCCTGTCTGGTCTGTCACCCCTGAAGGTGCTGGTCAGCACTTTGTATTTTTGATAGCACAGAAATTTAGAGTAGTTGTTAGGAATCTGCACTTGTGGGCAGAGGGTTGTAGATTGGAATTCTTCAGGGATACTTAACCAAGGTTAGGGTATTTATGGGTTAGATGTCTATGGTGATGACTGTACATGACAGCAGAAGCATTAGTTAATTCCTGGAGAGCGTTGTGCAAACTGGTTTTTGTTCCGACCACTCCTACATGCAGGTCTGCATCTCCCAAATATACTTCTGGGAACATTCTCATGTGTAGGGCAGCTGTGATTGATTATTTGTGGGGAGAAAAAACTAATATAGCAGTGACTGCTTTACACCTTACTGACCACACAGTACTAAAAGAGAGACCACTTACTAATATTTCCCACTGATGACAGCTGTTAGTCTATGGAAGGAAATAACTCTTGACATAACCAAAGCCACATAGCCAAGTTTCAATCTGCCTAGAGTCCAGACAGCTCTCATGGTGAGTGCCCTTACTGTCTGAGCTACTCAGAGACCCTACACTCTAATTTTGTCTGATTTATTGGGGAAGGAATTATATGCCAATAAAATTTCAGTGCCATGAGAATGTTCTCACTGTTTCAATACAAAATAAAAAATATTGTTTTATTGTGATAAATATTTTGAAGTAAGAAAGTGGTGACGGAGTGTACATGAAATCTGAACGTGAATCCTGCAAAGAATGAGGATCCTTGTCAGTGGTGTAGTGGCTTTGTAGATCAAAACTGTTACACTACAGCCTTCCATCTATTAAAACTTTACATGTGTTTACAAAATGGTTTCCAGACGTCAGTGCTAAAGAGCCCAGGGCCCTAAATCTGGCATGCCATTTACTTTCCTGACATATAGGGGAGGTGGGAGGGGCAGTATATCTATAGTCTACAGAATTATGAAAAGGAACCGTTAATGAAAGCAAAGTGCACTTTGATCAGTGCTTGGGATATGTTAAACCAAAAACATTTTCCTGGGTTTAGATTGATGATGATGGCTTGCATTTATATAGTTATTTTATCACATTCAAAGTGCTTTACAGTGATGAGGGGAAAACTCTCCTCAAACACCACCAGTGTGTAGCACCCACCTAGGTGATGCACGGCAGCCATTGTAGTCCGGAATGCTCAGCACACATCAGCTGATATCGAGAGAAAACGATTTTAGCCAATTAAGCTGCGGGATGATTATATGGCAGTTTGAGAGAGTTGGGAATTCAGCCAGGACACTGGGGAACTCCCTACTCCTTGGGATATTAATTACCACAGTGAGGCAGACCTTGGTTTAACAGCTAAGCCAAAAGAACGGCTTCTACAGCACAGTGTCCCCATCACTACACTAGGGCATTGGGGTTTATTTGACCAGAGGGAAGAGCGCCTACTACTGGCCCACCAACAGCACCTTAGTTTTCCATCCAGGTACTAACGAAGCCCGCACGTGCTTAGCTTTAGCCGTTCAGCAGGAGCAGGGTACGTGGTGGCATGGCTGCTGGCACGCCACCAGAACAATCAGGCTCCATTTATATCCCACTTGTGAAAGTTCACAGTTTTAAAATGTAATATTTAGCTTATGATATTTATTTATGTGTTGCGTTGTTGTTGTTGAGGCAGAGGAGAAATGACTAGATTTAAAAAATAACACCACAGCATGTGATTATCTCCACTCTAGCCTCATGATGGGCACAGAGGTTGAGCTAGGCTATCACCCTGCAGCTCTTACCGAGATCTCATCCCCACAGTTTTCGGGAGGAAGGATAAATATCCTATAAATCCGCTGCCCTAAAAATGCACACGAATAGGCCAAAAAAAGAGACTTATTAGCCACTAATTTCTACTGGGAGAGCGAAAGAGAGAGGAGGGGGTTTGACTGCTCTGAACAAATTCTTATTTTGTTGCTTTAGAATGAGGTAGGAAAGGCATGTAGATTGGCTCCCACATGCAGTTTACTTAAGATAGTGCTGGAGTAAGTCTGTGATGATATTTAAGCTGTCAGATGTTTTATTCAGTGGTCCTCTTCATTTTATAATGTAACTAGCACTGCGTGCGTGCGTGCGTGCGTGCGTCAAAGCCCAAGCTCAATCACAGATATTAAAACAGATGAAGGTAGCCCCACATCCTCTTTTTACACCAGCTTGGTTGGAGCATGACATATAAAGTGTGTTTCTTGGCTTTCATGTGCATGTGCACACAAATAACAAACATAGAGAAATGCACCTTTGTAGTTAAAAAAAGCATCTCTTTTCCAGTACGTCTGTAGTCCAAAAGAGTACAAAAGACTTTGAAACACACTGTGTTTTAGGTTTTTTTTGGTAGGGGGTGGGTGCGTTCAAAACCACAGGATTTTTTTTTTTTAATGCACAGTAAAAGTGCCAACTTACAGGTAAATTTCACGTGTGAAGTTACCGACATGTAGAGAAACAGACAGACCAGGATGTCAGTCATCCTGTGCTTTGTCCTGAGGGGAGGGGGGGGGCTTTCTGTTGAAACCAGATTGGGTTTGATTACAGAGTGGAAGGTAGCATTCTGTGAATATGATTTAATGACTTGAATGAAGGTTTTCACTACAAAGCGCAGTGCTCGTCTCCGCCTCCCCGCTTGGGCCAGCTTGCCGTGTGTGAGTCACAGACACTTTGAAATATATGGTGATGTATGTTGCTTATTAAAGTTCAGCTCAAATTAGGCTTGTCCTCTGTTCTGTCAGAGAAATATGGTGCCCTGGCTTTGTCTCTGCCTGTTTCAGGCCCACAGAAGGCACTTAAAAGAAGGTGTATGCTTGGCTGTGTATTAACTGCTAAAGGCATGTGGTATCATGCCCTTGAATAGGGAATCTCATATCCTCCAAATAACCAAGACTAGTATTACAGCCTAGACTTTGGACACCCAGCTACTACTTGATTCACACATTTGTCCTAACGCTCAAAACCAGCCATTCAAACCAGTAATACCAAGTGTTAGATCTCTTCAATTCCTCTTTCTGGAAAGCTTTTGCTAAGCCTGTACAAAACCAAATTCAACCTGTTGTCTTAATGTGGCTTGTTAAATCACTCACAGATTCTGACGGAGATTTTGTGACGATGTTAAACTCTGTCTAGGTACTGGTGGGACAGTGCTCTGAGGCTCATAAGATTGAGGTCTTGGTGTTTTGACAGATAGCACAGGGTTCCCTGCATAATACCTAAACAAATGACTATGGGACCATTTATCATTAGGCTTTGTTGCCTTCAGGCTTATTGGCATGGATTCAGTGTCTATTCTAAACTTAATGGAACTGGTTGCATTGATAGGATTTGGCGAGATAATACAGTGGCTTTCGGTGCCTATTTTTTTTTTTTTTAAAGGCAGGCTAGACTGGGAGTCTGGGAGTTTTCATAGTTGCATCAGAGCATAGTGCAATGTCTCTGAAAGCTAGTCAGCATTACGCCCCTTCTGGGAGTTCTGCCCAACGACTGCAGATGAACATTAGCCTCCCTGGCTAACTGGCACATTTACAGAAATGTTATTAATTTGCATTGTCCCTGTCAAATAAACTGTCTAATTAAATTCTGGCACGGCCCCACCTCACCAAACCAGGCATTATATCAAGGAAGCAAGTGCAAGATACTATCGTACTAGTCACCCCCCCCCCCCCCCCCCCCCCCCCCTCACATTCACAATGGGTATGTTCTAGGGGGAGTCCATGCACATTCTCTAATGTACCAGACAGTAATATAGAAATGTGCAAAGGGATATTTGTTCCTAACACTAAAATAACAGCAAAAGGTATAGTGGGGGGGGTTACATATGTGTGTATATGAAATGATTAAATAATATTTTAGTCATATTTTACATAGCTGTAAAGTAAACGGCTTTCACTGGGTGTATAGTTCAAGGTGGATGGTGGTGATGATAAGCATGACTGTACCTTTCTGTCTGAAAGTCAGCATTTTTATTTCGCTGTCCTTATAGGCTGAAGGAGAAAGCTCCCTGGACATGTGTTTGACTTTACCTCAGTCCTGATTAGTGGCCAAATGCTGTCTGAGAGATACATAGCTGCTCTGCATAGCTCATTTTCACACCCATCCCTTGCTTACCTACCTGGCTGTAATGACCTTGCATTACTATGTGATAGGGCACTTTCACATCTGCTACCAATGAGCAATGTGTGTTAGGCCCCTTACTTCCTGTTTCGCTGGACAGGTCCTTACTCTCACAAAACAAATGTTATACATGTCATGAATATCTATCTATCTCAAGTGTCCCTTCTGATTTATTACCATTATTATCATTTTTCATTTTTTGAAAAATTTTATTTGTGGGTTGGCTGGACAGAGATGGAGGATGGTCTTTGAGACCTTCTGTAATGCTGTACAGCATTAAGGCATTGGGCATTTAACATGTTTATCCAAAGAATAGCTACAGGCTGTTGGGGTTCATACATTGCCCCATTTATACAGCTGCGTATCTCAGTAGTGTGTGCAACCGGGAAGCCTAACCCATGTCTGCCTGGCATTCGGAGAACTGAACACTGCAGGCCATCTCTGTGAGGCATTCTTGCAAGCTGCTAGAGAACAACTGTTCAAGGTGAAAAACAACATGGAGGCCGACTGACTATGGAAGGGAGAGAATGTCAGATTAAAGGAAGTCCTTAGCCAATGGGAAGCAGGAGTTCTGTGCTTAATTGACCTAACTCCCAGGTCACCCTCTTTTATGAGGCCACCTCCCATTGGGGCCGCCTAATTTTCAAAATGAGCAGTTTTAGGAAGACAGAAATTTGAATTTGGAGAGGTGCTTTAACGTCCTGACAGATTTTACAATGGAGAATCTGGCCTTAAGCTTATGCACACTGCCCCGCATCGATTTCCTGATACAGGAATTATAGGTCATTAATGCAGTGCAGTATATGCATTTCACATTAAAAGGAATTGCCCTTTCCTTTTTCCATCGTAGATGGTTAATGTTTATTCTTTGCAGGTGAAGGATGTTGGTTTAGGGAGGTAAGAAGGTTATCCAACATCGCCAGGTGTATTTCTGCAGGATTTGACCTACCTGCCAGTATTTTCAGAAGCAGGCCATTATTGTAGTTATTCTGACACAGAGTATAATTTGATCCATATAACAATTTTACAGAAATTTAATGACACACAGTTGCAATCAGTTTCAAGTATGTAAAAGTCCATGTTAAATATTACACAAATCATTGCATTATGGCATTTTGTCCTCTAGAATGTGGCTTTTGCACGAGCCACAGACTTCTATAATTTGCTTCCAAGGTTTTCTATGTCCTCGCACATTTATCTTCTTGTGTGTTTGTATATCAATGAAAATGTGACGCTTTCGTTGTGTGTCAATATAGACGACAGCGTATAAACTATGACTAAATACAGGGCATATACAGTGCATCCAGAAAGTATTCACAGCGCTTCACTTTTTCCACATTTTGTTCTGTTACAGCCTTATTCCAAAATTGATTAGATTCATTTTTTCCCTCAAAATTCTACACACAACACCCCATAATGACAATGTGAAATTTTTTTTTGTTGAGATTTTTGCAAATTTATTAAAAATAAAAAACTAAAATTTCTCATTTACATAAGTATTCATACCCTTTGCTTTAACGTATTTTTAAAGTATCATATTTCATATTTGGTCGCATATCCTTTACATGCTGTTACTTCCTGAAGTCTGTGACCATCAACATCAAAAAACTGTCTATATCTTATTTTCAGGTACTGTTACAAGCGATACTATAACCTCTCTGCATTTGAATGGATCTCTATGGAAATTGGGGGGTGAGACTAGATTCAGCTGTAAATTACACTGGTACAGTATGGAACACATGGCTGGCTAAATGGCTGTAAGTTATCAAGGGTCTGAGCTATCAAACGAGCCCCAAACCATCACTCTGTTGCCAGATATGGAGTAGATGTGGATGGATCACTTTAAGGGTTGTTTCTCCTGACTTTTTTCCCCATAGAGTTCTATAGGAAAATGAGTCCGGAGAAATAACCCTTGCAGTGATCCATCCACATCTACTCCATATCTGGCAACAGAGTGATGGTTTGGGGCTCGTTTGATAGCTCAGACCCTTGATAACTTACAGCCATTTAGCCAGCCATGTGTTCCATACTGTACCAGTGTAATCTACAGCTGAATCTAGTCTCACCCCCCAATTTCCATAGAGATCCATTCAAATGCAGAGAGGTTATAGTATCGCTTGTAACAGTACCTGAAAATAAGATATAGACAGTTTTTTGATGTTGATGGTCACAGACTTCAGGAAGTAACAGCATGTAAAGGATACGCGACCAAATATGAAATATGATACTTTAAAAATACGTTAAAGCAAAGGGTATGAATACTTATGTAAATGAGAAATTTTAGTTTTTTATTTTTAATAAATTTGCAAAAATCTCAAAAAAACTTTTTTCACATTGTCATTATGGGGTGTTGTGTGTAGAATTTTGATGGAAAAAATGAATTTAATCAATTTTGGAATAAGGCTGTAACAGAACAAAATGTGGAAAAAGTGAAGCGCTGTGAATACTTTCCGGATGCACTGTAAGTGAAAGAAGACTAACAGCGTGCACACATTTTCATTCTTTCTGTTGTAAGAATACTATTTTCAGTGTATACATTCATTTTAGTGTGTAATGACAGCAACCTTACTTTATAAATGTTATTATACACATTTATAAGTATGTGGTACGAACACTTTACCTGAGTTTTATTTTCTGAAAGAAGTCCTCCGGCTACCTTTAAAGAGTTTCATGCAGATGTGCTGCAGGTATTTTCACAGGGGTTTCTGGGGTAGGTAATACATTCAATGTTCAGTCTCAAATGCTCTCTCTCTCTCATTGTGGAATTGTGGTAGCATGATAATAATGTACGCTCTGTATCTCTCTGTGAAGCAAGTGCACTGCACTGTTCTTTAGAATGTCTTGTGACATGTCTGGATTCCCATCGGCTTTATAATAACATCCAGGAACTACGAATGCTCCAAAGTCATTGTCAACCTATTGTCAATCATTTTCCTCTAGACGTGCTGGAAAAAAGTTAAGAAATTATATACATTTTCTTTTTTCCACAGTGGATGTACCAAATATTATAAATGTGCCTGTTAAAAATCTGCTGAGTATCCCTTGGTTGGACTTTTTTACTGCAACAGTTTTACTGTAGGAGACGGAGGCCAGTTCTTATTCATGGATTAAACCCAGGTGTCGAAGGGCCCAGAGGAGTCTCACTGCTTCCTGTACCTCTACTGCTCACAATCACCTGTACGTTTTAGGCCTTGAACTGGCAGAGAGAGGTTACATGAGATGTACAGAAAGGATACTGCTTTCCTCCTCCAAGTGCAGTGCAGTCCGTAAGTATTTAGATAGTGACACAATTTTTGTTGCTTTGGCTCTGCTCTCCAGCACATTGCAAAGTGCAGACTTTCCGCTTTAATTTGAGGGTTTTTACATCCATATCAGGTGAACCGTGTAGCAGTACCTGAAAATAAGATATCACGAGTCTTTCGATGTTGTCTCACAGACATCAGGAAGTCATGGCATGCAAAGGATATGCAACCAAATATTAAATATGATGACTTTATATAAATTTGTGTTCATTTGTCCAATTACTTTTGGTCCCCTAAAATAGGGGGGCTTATGTATAAAAAGGGCTACATTTGCTACACGGTTCACCCGTTATGGATGTAAAAGCCCTCAAATTAAAGCTGAAAGTCTGCACTTTAACCTCATAGTCACTGTCCAAATACTTATGGACTGCACTGTATTCTTTTTTATTTATTTATTTTTTGCGTCCACTGTGCCTTCAGTTTAGCATTTCGGCTTGGAGTCATATTTTTCTTCCTCCATTTCCCATGACTGTTTTTGACTCTCCTGTGTCATAATATGAATGAGGATGCAGGTGGATTATCATGTTCAGTTTATGATGAGCTGGCACTAGATATTTATTTTGCAGGAGCCTTTAATATGTGCATGGACTGTTTTAACATGTTTATCCAAAGAATAGCGACAGGCTATTGGGGTTCATACATTGCCCCATTTATACAGCTGACTTTATACAGTTTGTTTTGAAATGTTTGTAACCATTTGTAAGGCTTACAGAGAGTATAACTGGTATCATACATGTATAGAAGAGGTGGAAGTATTCTTGGGATGATTTTAAGTGCATTGGGCTGAATTTAGAGGAGCCATGATTTTAGGCTGATTTAAAAGCCACAGAGCTACTCTTGGGTTGATTTTCAGGAAATATTGGTGACTGTAAAGGGGTGATGGTTTTTATAGGTTTTTAAAGGAATGGGGTGATTTCTAAAGGCAGATTGTTTTGGATTGACATGGTTTGTTGTAAAAGCATGGGCATGTTCCTGAGGCTGAGGGCAAGAGGTGTCTCCAGGGGAAGGCCCTGTGTGTAGGTAGTCAGACTTCACCTGCCAATTAGGTAGCACTGCAGTCAAGGTGTTTGGAAAATATGACCTCTGACCCTACCTCTTGAAGGTCAGCCAGTGGTGTTGAAGCATTTCCAGGCTATTCAGAGTCACCAGTTGAATTAAGTTTGACCCCTGTGTCATGAGACCTGTCTTCAAGGCCACTACTGAAGTCATTGGTCAGGATTCAAGAAACACTTGACCTTCAATTTAATTTACAGTTAAAAATGTAGTCACCTTCTTTTTTTCTTTTTTTTTCTACAAACAGTTTGGCAGGTTAATTTTGGTGATTTATGAACTCGCCAAACTTTTCATGAAGTCAAAGTTAAGGCCACAAATTGATTTAATCTAATCCATTGTGTTTGTAATGAAAGTAGGCCTGTAAAATATTCACTGAAGGGATTAATAATCATATAAATCCCATTCCTTATCATACATGCTCTAACAGTCTTGAGAAGCAGGAATTTCAGAATGTATTCTTTATAAACAAATTGAAATAAAGGAGTGTTATCAGTGAAATTTAAAAAAATTTTTGGTTAAGTTGAAAGATACTTTCACAGCATAAGGTTTTAAGTGAAATGATTTTTCAGTTTTTTTCTGGCTTTTACAGACTCAAAAAAAGCAAAATAAGTAACTTGCGATCTTTCCCTTCCGATTTCATGATTGCCTACCAATTCTAGCTAACACTCAAAATAACTCAAAAAAGAGAATTTGTGGATACATAGGCTACATCATTAACAGTAAGAATAAATACATTTTTAAGCATGAAGCAAATTGTGTCACAGAATATAAGAGTAACTAGTATTTGAATGAAACAAGCAATGCAACGTTTATTAAAACAAACAGTAAATAACAAAGCAAATAAAAACTATCAAAATAAAACCCATCATCAGATGGAAATGTGATTTTATGTGACACTAACGGTGCGAATAGTGCTAGTAAGCATAGTTACGATTATTACAGTCCTGACAAACACCTGTAATTCCCGGCACAAAGTAAGAGACATCCAGTGAAACTATTAATCATAAACCGTCAGCTTGTTCAGTGTAACAGTAACGTAAAATAACAGGATTTACATATTTTTCCATGAATTAAATGGTTTTTCACTGGCAACATTGCTGCCAGTTTTTTCACCGTTTTTTACGAGATATTTCTTTACAGTGTAACCATTCCAAACATGCAAAATCTCTCATTTAAATACAGCTGTTTGCAGCTGGAGTAATTTCCATAATGACTCTTAGTTGATCACCTGCAAAGTGTGAAATGATAAGATGTGCAAATACTTTGGCCGCGCATGCAGTTTATCACCCCTTTTTTGGGTTCTTAGTAAATCGACCCCTTCTTATATACTGATGTGCTTTGATGTGCTAAACATATTCTGTTTGGGTTGTTGTTTTTTTAAGTCAGTGATGTTCAGCATATGGTGTTTCACTGATTTAACACTATTTATTCTTCTCATAAATCCAGCTAATTTTACGTAACAACACATATTGAGTGCACATCAAGTCAAGTGTGATGTTTTCCCATCCACAACCTTATTCTACCTGCTCCACGTTGCTTCAGGCAGTATTTCTGTCATGAGGTCACTGAACTATTTCTGGAGCTTTTCTCCATTAGTTGACAAAGACAGTGAGGGAGTGAGCAAGAGAATGAGATGGAGGGAGAGAGTGAGACATGGAGAGAGAGAGGGAGAGAGTGAGACATGGGGAGGGAGGGAGAGAGTGGACATGGAGAGAGAGTGAGACATGGAGAGAGAGGGAGAGAGGGAGAGAGTGAGACATGGGGAGGGAGGGAGAGAGTGGACATGGAGAGAGAGAGGGAGAGAGAGTGAGACATGGAGAGAGGGGGAGAGAGAGTGAGACATGGAGAGAGAGAGTGGGAGAGAGAGTGAGAGAGCGGGAGAGAGTGAGACATGGAGAGGGAGTGAGAGAGGGAAAGGGAGATATCAATGCCTTATTCCAACTACAGGGCTGAGATTTCAATTGCACCAGGGTCCTCATTCACCAACCATTCTACAAACAAATTTGTTCTTAAGACTTTCTTTAAAACATTTTTATGAACATTCTGGCATTCACCAATGTTTGTTTATTTTAAATTTTTTCTTGGGTAGAACAGAAGCTCAGAACACAAACATCAGTGAATCCCGATATGTTTGTAAAAAACGTTTTAAAGAAAGTCTTAAGAACAAATTTGTTCGTAGAATGATTGGTGAATGAGGCCCCAGGACTGCAAATCAAGAAAGGAAGCACCAAGGCAAAATAACACCAACAGGGAATGGCAATCATTTGTCGCTTAAACTTGCTAGACACCAAAGAGGCCTGATCAACAGTATCAAACTAAGGCCCTACTCCATCGAAGTGCAATGCACCCTTTCCTTGATTTTCACTAATTTTGTCTTTGTCTTTTTGTCTTTTCTTACACAACCTTTGTGTTGTCTCTGTCTTGTTCTATTCTTGTTGATTCCACAGATGTCAGAACTCATAGTCTGAAGTCCAGAATATCAAATAAAGGTCTTTAGTAGAATATTTTCACAAATGATTTATAGATAATTTTTTAATGTTCATACTTGTTTGGGAGGGGGTGTAGGGGGTGTATAGGTAAGTCATGAATATCCACAATAATTTACCATAATGTGAGCCTGTACGTAAAACTCACAACTTATCATTGCTTCTCTACCTTTCCCTCTTTGTGTCAGCCTTATGAGGACAATGAGGGTGAAAGCAGGCAGCTGGTAAGTGCTTCTCAGGCTTGTGGTTGAATCAGGCTTTTGAAAGAGGTGTGGCAGGCCTTGGAATTCTTCGTTCTTTCACACATTCCCCTCCAGGCTCTCTCATTGCTGGGATTGTCCGCACATATTTCAGCCTCCACTATCTCTACTACAGAGCCCTATGGGAACATCTGGCCTTGTTTTTGTTCAGCATCGATTTATATTGATCTGTGCCGACCCAAAACTACCTAATTTAAACGCCACTGGTCATTCAGAAACACTGATTCACTTGTTTATTCCTCGGTCCATTAAACAACGAAAATAGCTTGCGCCACAAGTAGGATTTGATGGCTCCCATGATGTCACAGATCGTTGTTTAAAGATGCCCATTGAAGGCCCTGTGTACATATTTTGCATGTTTTGCACACGCAGGAGAGTGTTTCTTAAGGTTTATTTTTAAATATTATTCTGCTCTAGGTTTTCCTCTCATGATTGCCAATAGAAGCCGAGGCTACACCCCTGTGAGTGCTCTGCAGCTCTCCGCTGCACACTGCTGCTGACCCTTCCAAACTCATCTCCATAGCGATGCCCTGCCCAATCAGTTTCAATTACACAACATCCATTCTAAGCTGACACCACAAGCTACGCCATGAAAATAAAAATAGCCTGAAAGTGGAAACTGACTGTTGCTCGTAAGCAGTTTGGACTTTTGGAAGGCCTTCTTTCTTTTGTGTTTCTCTGAAATATATACAGCAGTTGGACTAATCATGAGTTTATTTTCGTGCATACAAGTACAATACAAGTGGATTTATATTTCAGCACTTATTTTGTTTGATGCTTGGTGTGTCTGTGTCTGTGTGCAGGTGCGTGTGAGTGCTAATCTGAGTGTGCCTCTAAACCAACTTTAAATTTATATCAATAGATCTCCTTCTCTCTCAGTAACCCGCATAGCTGGTATCGGTACAACACCAACACCCCTTGATAATGCAAGCAAGGGCACTGAACAGCACATGTGGAGGTCAGAGTTAATGTTGCTCTGACCAGTGCTGCGGGTAAACCGGACTCAACCGGAGCTCATGCACAGCTGCGGGCACTTCCTTTGTGACAGTTAGCTCGTCCATCTTTAGCCCATTTAATCCTGGCATTTGTTTAACAGGGAGGTCTTCCAGCATATGCGGTTACAGAATTTTTTTGGAGAAGAGTTGTGAAGCGCTCAGAGTTTACGTCCTGCATTGTGAATGGCTTGAGGATGTGCACAACCCCTTCCAAAGGTGATAGTGTCCACACCTGAACATGAACGTTGCCATGATACCAAAGATAAGACTGTCTCATCCATTTCACATGTATTCCTGCCAGTGGTCTCAATTGTGCAATCACACTCCACCAGTGGTGATTGACTACCATACAGATGGAGAGATGGCTCTGTTCCACTGGCCTTTCCTGTCATTAATAAACACTAAGCGCTGGCCATCCGGAGGGTGGCAGGGGTTCCAGTACTTTGCTTTGAGTGCCCTGTAGGCTGGTCACTTTCAGTAGGCAGGAAACGGGGCGTATTTTTATCCATCAAACCGCTTATCTGACAAGGCAGAGGGGAAAAAAGTCATTTTTTTGTTTGTTTTGTGGAAACAGTAGGCATATCTCTAAAGGGAGCGACCACAGTCTGCTAGAGAAAGCAGGTCACAGGAATGCAGTCATGTCTTTGTGCCACAGCAGTGCCAGAGTGACGGAGTGTGGCCTTTTGTACTCGACTATTCTTCCTTTTCTTTCTTTTACTTTTAAGTGAACACTCAACAATCACGTGCAAGATATTTATGTCAAGGAATGGTCATGGATTGTTGACCTTCTTCATCCGGTTGATGACAGAAAGACATGAACATCGCCGTAGCAGCACAGCAAGGTGTTGCCAACACAACAGTGGCATGCCGTGCATCATTTTTGGTTACGTTAATTTACAACATGGGACATTTGTAGCTTTCAACCATTTCATTAAATTAGGGAGCAACAGGTTTTTGGATGCACATGAAAACAAGCCTCTTAACCGCAAGATGTTTCCACTTGCTCCAAACACTAAACTGTATGAGGTTGCATTGGAAGCTTAAGGAGTGCAGTTAGGAGAACTGTGTTGAGTCTGGAGAAAAAAATGGCATTTATGTTTCCTGCCGAATGCTTTGAAAAGCAGAGGGTGTTTGTCTTTTTGTTCACCTTATTTGCAACTGCCCTCACCCTCCACAGGTTCCTGTAAGATGGGCATGGGTCACAGATTCACTGACAGGTGACCATTGAAGGGAAACGCCAAGTATTCCTCACACGTTCGCACACTGTAAAAGGTTAACAGGTGTCTGGTGAAAGTATGCACTTGCTCTAGCCATTCACTCAGTAGAGGTATTGAGTTATTGACCTTTGGGTGGTCCATGAAGCAGGCAGTTGGCCTAAAACGGAAATGACAATCCCAATACAAGTCCAGGTAGTTTTTATTTTGTTCAATATCCAGTGAACTTCAGTATTCACGGTCACAAGTGTTGCATCTTGGCTGAGCATTGTTTTAAATGTTGTTCATTTGTACTCTGGTTTAGTTTACAGGGCTTGTGACAAGTGTGTAATTATTTTACAGGTCCAGTCTACAAATACCAAATTTCTGTATTTGCAGGTAAAGTGACTTTAATCCATAAATGTATGGTTTACAAAGCACAGTGCTGAATCACCCTCCCCTGCTTCTCCTAGATCATCAGATGGTTAAATGTATTGCTGCTTTGTCAGGTTTTCGCATTATGTGAAAGTGGAACTGTACAAGGTGTTCTTGTTGTCAGTGGTGCTTTTCTTAAGGACAGGGAGGAGCTTGCAGGAGAGACCCAGGAGCTTCTGGGCCGCTGCTGGATCCCACAATTTGGGGGTACTTGGCGGAACAAAAGGACCTACCTAGGTGTCAATAACAGGAAAAACTGAGTGAAAAAAAATGCCCTATCCTGGCTCCTGGCTCCTGGCTCCTGGCTCCCTGGGCACTGTCAGCCACAGTATTATTTTAAGTGGTTTTCTCTATTTTCATTTATTTCTAGACAATGTTTATTCACAATTAATTCTGTTTGCAGTTGTTAATATAATAGTTCCTGTCATTTAAAAAAGTATTTGATAACATTTTGAGAACTCCAATGAAGAATCCAATGTCCAATGTCCTTCTTAGAGATCTTAGATTATTATTAATATCAAAAAAACCTAAAAACTATCTTTTTTGTATACTTTGCCATTCATATGTCCACCGAGGCCTGTCTGATACAAATATTGCAAATGGCCATTCTGGTAGAGCTCATAAATAAGAGTGTGAGAGTCCATCCATTGCTGGTTGAGTCACAGGGGGCCCCCTGTTATGTGTCTGCTGGTGGGGCCTCTCTTTGGGAATCCCACTCAACCCTTGTCACCTGTTTCACTGCTTGTTTTGCTTTTCTTACTCCCGTCACATCTCACTTGACCCCCCCCCCCCGATACCCTGGTAAAGTTCAGCACCCCGTGAGTGGATATATACGCGGCTGTAGATCGGCTCACGTTTATGTCCGAGGCTCAAACAAATTCCTGTGGCTCTGGTGACCTTCCCCTCCTCAGCAGGTATATCTTTTGTCAATGACCGTCTCCCTGGCAGCGCAGCAGCAGCTGGCACAATGTTATTTTTCACCACTGCCTGTCTGAACACAGGCCCTGCATTCCAATGCATGACAAGTTTGGGCTGTCGTGGGTGGTGGGCCATTGACATTTTCCTTTTTTGGCAGACAATAACTGCCACAGGTTTTGGAGAATGGCTCAAACATCAGGCTTGGAGAGATATTTGGATCGTCGGATTACAAAAATTTGGCCGGAAACGGATGGAACAAGTATCATTTTATTAAAAGGACATTTGTCATTGCTGGCCCATATGCTGTATGTTTTCGCAAAATACATTTTGTTACATGCTGATAGAGAGATTCAAGTTTTGAAAAGCCAAGCTGGGTATAATTAAGAGCATATGGTGATATGCTCTGAGCTTTACAAACAAGCCATTATGGCTTCAATTTTGATATCTCTCCTTGTGTGGAGAATTATTTTTTCAGTGAAATAGATGTTTATTTTTAAACCCCAGCTAAGCAGCACACAAACACAGTTGTGCAGGGGCATAGTCATTGGCTATTCCCGTAACCCGAGATGTCTGATTCTGTTGCCTCATAATTCTATCTGTGGGAGTCCCATTCAGCTAACTGTTGTACACATACCACAGAAGGCTTGTATTTCAACTCACCTTCAGTCCCCCTTCCCCCTGGTGTGTGTTTGTTGTGTGTTGTGTGGGCTTGGTAAAACAATATACAGTATGTGACCATTTTCGTGTGTGTGTGTGTGTGTGTGAGAAATGTTTTTTCACAATGGTGTTCTGCATATGTGCAGTATGTGTGATTATGCACATTTTAGTATGTGACCGTGCATATTTTGGTGTGTGTGCATGCAAGAGTGTATTTTGGTGTCATTTTTAGAACTATGGGTTAAATTATGAATGTACTGTATGTTCGGTAGTTCATCAGGTTTCACATTTATGCAGTTTAGCCTCTCAACCCCTGGAACACCCTCCCACCAATACATGTTTTAAGTATTCTCCAGGGAGAAAGAGAAGCCAACACAAGCCGGTGTCATATTTTCCCCTTTTAATCTCAGCTCCTGACAGCTTGTAATTAGACCCCCCTGCTTTTCCCCCTGCCGTGTTCGCTGGTGCGTTCGGCAAGCGCGCACTTGCAGGGCGGCTGTTCCGACATGTCTCTCTCGGAACAATGAGCAAGTGCGTTGTGTAAATAAAAAAAGGTACGAGAGAGAGCCGAATCGCCGGGGCCTGCCCTGAGCGAGCTCCGGTGCACGCTCCGCAGCGCACCTGAACGTGCCCAGCCTCTGGGGCCAACGCCAACTTAGAAAAGTTTGAAAAACAAACCAAACAACCTAAAGTAAGGATAGAGTTTCATACCAACGTATTCCATACCGCTGTGCTTTAAGAACACAGTCCAACCAAACAGCTGCAGTGAGAAGGTCTGAAAGGTCACATGTGCAGCCAAAGACCAATTTAAAGCCATTGTCTCTGCTGGAGTCCTGAAATACCGCGACACGCACGGCACGATCAGCACTCAGGGTGGAGCGAATGACCTAAGGGTATGATTTTTAGTCTCTGGAAGTAAGTGTTCAAATTGCCTCTGTTTTCTTTATGGACGCTTCCAAGGTGCCCAGGAATAGTGTTTGAAGCATTTGGGTATTCTATCGCTCTGGTCCAGATTGCTTTAGACTGACGTGCTACCTGAAAAAAGTAGGAAGATCTAATGCTGGTGTTTAAGCAGGTCTGTAACCTTCCCACGGATGTGCTTAAACAGCAGCATTAGATCTTGTGCACTGTGGTCTAGACATTTTTCTTCCTGGCATTATGGACTGTAATAACCTGTGCAGCCATGCCGTTTTGAGGCAAAGGTTAAGCAAAAATAAAAAAAAGTCCTTACTGTCAACCCTCAAGGTTAATTTTTTTTACCTTGCAGGGAATCACTGTGAGATCCATTGATATCTTGCTACATTGCTTCCTGTCAGCCGTTTGTCCCCGCCCTAGGCACATACCTGCTGTCACTCTTTTTATGAGACAATGACAGCACTTGAAGTACACTGCATGCATGCTGAATGTCTAAATGGAAGCTGTTCAGTGCATATGGGCTTACACATACTGTAGCTGCCCAGTAGAGATGAAGAGTGTCAGCACAGAAAAGGGGGGCCTCAAGAAAAGGGGGTCTACATGGACCCTTAGCTCTGGGCAGACAGAGCCATGGGGCCCTGCTCAAAAAATGGAGAGAACCATCCCTATTAGGCATTTGTCCATATTGTTCTTCACTGCTTGGATTCCCTTCCTCAGCGAAATCTCCTCTCTATCTGACCATAGGGAAGATGGTGTTCAGGTCTATGAAACATGTAACAGGTCATGAAATAAAGGCTATCTCACGTCCTTCAGTCAAAGCTTATGAGACTACCCAGAGTGAAACGCCGGTTCACTCTGGGTAGTCTCTTTGAAGAGCTTGGGTAGTTTTTTGGTTATATGTAAACAGTCATAGTAGTTGTGTTGGCAAGAGTGGTTCTGCATTTTAATGAGCTGAAAGAAAAAAACTAATTAACATAGGCTGCCAAAAATGGAGATGATAACCAAGAATATCCTTGAAATCCTTGAAGCACAGTTGCTTTCAATTTGGTCTCAGTTCAAGGCAATCCGATGCTTGCTGAAGGTGAGCACTTTTAAAAAACCCTGCACAGCGGGACATTCATGAGCCTGGGCGCCCAGCACAGTCAGATGTGAAATGCCAAACACAGGCACAAACTGCAGCAGCCCCAAGCAGTCAGCTGCAAACAAAAGGCCTTTCTCACACATGAAAGCTTCTGCTGCTGAAATTTTGGTTCTGTCGTGGAATGGCGACTCTCACATGAGACTTGTGAGATGGACAAGGACACTCTGGAGTCTGTGGTAGATTCATCAGGAGACACCACCACAAATACCAGGCATGCCTGTGCACACCTGTCTGACTTTCTTTTCCTCAGTCATAGAGAAGATGGGATGCTTGTATTCCTGGAGAGAACTATAAACAACAGCTGCTGGGACATGCAATGCAATCCCAGAGTGCTCTGCAGCCATTCAGGAAGCAGGGGATCCTCTGATTTAACTTCCTGTTACAAATCTGGGCGGATCAAAATGGTTGCTTTCTGAAAAGAGTGATGTAAAAGTAAAGAGGATTCCAGTGGGGGGAAAAAGGCACGTGGCTCAGTGATGTGAGTGTTTTTGCATCTGTTCTCAGCAGATGAGCCATCTCAGACCCCCAGCTGGGATGGCCTGCTATGTGTTCACTTCAGAGTGAGCCGGGGACAGGGGGAGTTGCAAATTACTGAAGATTCATCTACTCAAGAATATGACCCTATCCAAAATGAGTGAACTGTTTTTTGGGATGTCTCAACCAATTGAAAATTGGAATGTCTCAACCAGTAGAATTATCCCATTGCTCCTGATTGCATCTGCAGTTGTCAGCAGTGGCCATGATGTCATGTAATAATGTTCCTAATTAGTGCTTAATGGGTATATCTGGTAATTTAGACAGACTAGTCTGTGCATGTGTCTGTCTTCTCTGTTCCTATGGTTGTGCAAGAGCCTTTTTTTTTATTGTTCTTGACTTTACTTTGGCTTTCTTATGGATTATTGAATAATTTATTTAATATTTAATTGTGAGTATATAATCTCACCATTAATATTATCTATGTCCTTTGTTACTTAGAACATGAGAAGCAATCTGTCAAATGCTGAAATGATGGTGTGGAGTAATTCTACAGCCGTTTTTGATCATGTATGTGGCAATACACAGCTTGTTTTCTAAAATCATGTAGCGCAAAGAGCAGGAAACTCATCCAATGCTGTAAGGCTTCTTTGGCTCTTAACTATTTCTGTATTATTGCCTTTGTGGTATAAAGGCTATGCTCATTTTTCATTACCAGGACTAGAGGTGTGATTTTTATAACTTAACCAAAAAACGTGTCTTAGTGGTGTAGTCTGTAAGAGCACCGGCATCCACATGCTCGTTGTGAGCTGCGACGTCGGCGGTTCGACAATCTTACCCACAAGCCCAGTTCCCAAACCATTATGCTACACTAATGACTGAGACTAACCGATACACAAATTTGAGCCAAAAGCACATCCCTAACCGGGACGACTCAAAATTTTATGTTTGCATTTCTGTACACTGTTTGTCAATTTTATTTTCCTTAGTTGATAACGTTGAAAAGTCTACCAGAGGCTTCACTTAATGATGGTGAGCTCAATATGTAGTCACAAGTCTCCTTCAGTCTCCCGATTCTGGTGAGGTTTGAACCACCCTACCGTTGGTATGGACAGTGATTATCTGCTGGGAGTGGCCTTCCAGCCAGAAGGAAATTGCGTTCCTCTGGCCGGGGTAAGAAAATCACTCGCAGAAGTTGGGTTGGGGGTGGGGGTGGGGGGGTCTGGGAGATGGATCACACCAACGGTTCGTTGATCGGCTCCAGTCAAAAGAATTTAGACCGTCAGCGCTTTCCTTTTGAAAAAGGCCCGGGATTATTATTGCAAGCTGCTCATTCAGGAGAGAAAGGATTTCGGGAGAGAGATCAAGTTCTTTATTGGCTGGAGCCGTTTAAATGGGAAACATGGAATGATGGGTCCCGGTGGAAATGGGAACTGGCGTGCCGTACCAACTGGAAATGCCAAGCATGGCACCCTGCCAGGGGGGGGTGCAAACACATGGAGGAGTTTGTGTGTGCGGAGGGGTTGGCAACAGAGGAAAAAGGTGAGTGGGGGGGGGGGGGGGCGGGCAAACCACCAATAGACCCAAAAAGAGGTACTCTTTTGCCAGTACCTTAGTTGGCAGCTGTCGTGAAGGCCATTGCCTGTCAGCTTGTAGTTGTTAAAGTGACGGGCAAGGAAAATCCGTAATATGCTTGTAACCACTTTATTTATGGCTATTAAGGTATGTATTGAGCACCAATAAAGCGCGAGGAATAAATTCAGTCTATATCTCTTTATTCCTGTATGCTGAAAAAAATGGTAGAGTCGAAAATGGGTCCATGGTGACGTAGACCTCAAACCTCAACCAATACATACCTTGATCTCATTACATAACTCCTCCCATAGTTTGAGGCGAATAAAACTGTCCTGTCCCACTAAAACTCCTCTTTCTGAGCCAAACACTCGTTTTGTTTGCCCTTGAGAATAGCTGTCTGTGTTTTCAGCATTTGAATTTGGAATAGTTAGTTAACTAAAGTTAGTTTAGTTAAAGCTAAAGTGTTTATTTTTTCTCCTCTCTCCTTATCCCTATATCAATTTTATCCCTCTCCCAATCTTTTTCTCTTTTTTATCCATCCCTCCGTGGTGATAGCTAACATTAGCTTGCACAGCTCAAGATCATGGAAGCGAACTAATCACTTGCGTCATTTTCACACTGTTCATTCATCAGATAATATATCTAAAAGAATAGATAGCTAAGATTTTGTGGTTGCTTACAGACTAAATAACTACGAGAACCATGATCCACCAAAGTACTTAGTTGCCGTGCACGTAATTTTCGTGAGATTAGCAACCGAAATTAGTTGGCCTTTAAATAGATTTTTTTTAAACTAAAACTATAAAACCGACCATTGTGTAATGATTTGTGTGGAACGTGAATTTGGTGAAACGTCGCCTTGCAATTTAGCTTGCGTTTAGCTTGCGTTAAATAGATTAACTTTAGATCAAATGGTTGCAAAAGGTTGCAATAATGCTTAGCGTTTAAGTTAACTTACTTTGATTGCGAGCTTGCGTGTGATATTTATCTCCTGATACAGCCGCACTGTATTTTACTTTGAACTGATTGCATTAATTCCTCGCCGGGTTCAAATCTATGGTTCAACCCACAGAACTGTAGAAGAACAGAATCCCTGATTGACAATTACTTGAGTAAGTTGGGTCTAATGTTGTATGCTGGAGAGTGATGGTATAGATAGGTTTAGTGTCATACTGTAGTTAGGAGTCTTGCTGCTGAACAGCCTTGAGTTTTAGCTTAGCTGTAACACAGTGAACATGAAGTGAGGGGACATGATCAAAATCCATTTTTAATCCATTCCAAATTTTCTAACCATCCATAAATTAGGAGCAGAAAGCATAGTCTAACAGATCTGGATCTATCTCTCACTTCGAAGTTGGCTTGAAATTTCCAATCACCAATGCAAAAGTATCAAATTAAGGAAACGTGTGCTTAGTTGTAAGCAAACGCGTGTAAGCATACCTTAGGGTCTCCACAATCTGAGGGTAACAAAGAAACCGATGGACCAACAGCAGTACCGCAAACAGTAGGACACCTCCTGCAACTACCTTGCAAACATGGTAACAAATCATGAAAATGTCCTAGCTGTTTTTCAAAAATACAAATCAAAACAGTCATTCATGGGCTGTAGCTACTCTTCCTCTTTGTGAGAGGATTGCTCTGTTTTGAGGTGCTCTTTTTCTTTTTTCAGCCCAGGCCTGCAGTCTTGATGGATGTTAGCTGGAAGTGGAGAATTTGACCCCCGTAAAAAGTGTGTGCTTTGTTTTATTGCAGATTGCTTGGGGCTCCAAAGTCTGGGGTGATGTTGCTCTGCCTGAGGACCTAGAGGCAGTCCAAAGGGACCAGCGGTGGAAACGGTTCTTGGCCGAGTCTGACGATGAGGACTTTGCTCTGGAGGAATACTCAGGAGGTGGGTGAGGAATACCTCCGCATGCATCGTCTCTTGGTAAAACCTATCCATTAGACTTTCAAGGAATGCTACCTGCTAAAGCTGGTTCTCGGTGTACTAAAGCACTCTGGGTTCTGGTTCTGAATCCTCAGAATCCTTATTCATCAGTCACATTGACTGCATCGCTCAGCTGAGGGACTGCCCACTGAATATAGGTGGCAGCTGACTGCACACGTCTTGGAGGAGAGTGAGGACCTGTCTTCGCCCTTATGAATTTGTAGAGAGGGCAGACTGGTTTTGTGAATACGGCCAGCCGTTTCAAATTGAGCATCAATAAAAGAACTGGCTGTAAAAAAATAAAAAAATAATCATGCACAGGAAGGTGAAGGGGGCTGAATTCGAAGGGGGCTGAATTCGAAGGGGGCTGAATTCGAAGGGGGCTGACTCCCCTTTTGAGAATACCTCCTGCCGCTCATCACAGCTGAAACATCAGTGGTACCTGTTCTACCATGCAGCCCTGGAATGGGACCATAGAAAGAGTGTGTGCTACACTCTCAAAATTGTTGTTAAAAACAACACATAACATGTCTTTTTTTTTTAACACACCTCTGTGTCTCGTTAAGATTTTAAGGATTTTAACACATAAATTGTCTAATTTCACACAAAATGTGCTGAAAGTAACACAAAAGTAACACTTTTCATGAGTGCTAATTCCCCGAATGCTGTAACACTCATTTCCACAGAGGGCCCCAGTGGAGATGAGGACGGGAGCACACCAGAACCCACCGAGGTCATAACCACGCCCACTCCCACATCCACGGCCATTGCAACCACAAGTAAGAGCACCAGGTCACAGCTCCCTGCATCCTCCCTAGTGCTGGGAACATTCAGTGGAGATAATGTATTTATTTCAACACCATGACCATGTGGGCACTCCTCCCTCATTAGCAGTGATGGCCCAGGGAAGTGAGGAAGGGTTGGGACTGTTTGACCAAGCAGTTCTGGGAGCTGGAAAGCTGAGCTATGGACAGTTGCCATGTGCATACCTTGGAAAGGGAGCCAGGGAATCTTTAACGTAAGGGCCATTTACTAATGTCCGATTCAAAGGGAAGAAGCCCCAGCCGAACATCACTTCACTAGGGAAGAAGCCCCAGCCGAACATCACTTCACTAGGTATCATTTATACTTCATCCAGAAGTAGGATTACTGGTCTGCCCACCCTTGCGTGATTCCTGGAGCAACCTGGCTTGCCCTTGTGATCTCCCTGCTAAGGTTGATAAATGTTCACCCTTTGGAGACTTAAAGCTAGAGTATGCAACTTTTTTCCAACGGTCACATTTGTTGTCAAAACATTTCAAAGTCATAACATCCCTTGGCCCTGCCCACAGAGAAAGAGACACACCCCCTACCCCACTGCTTCCACAGAGTCAGTCTTTGTTGTGAACGTGCAAGTCGTCTAGATACGATTGCAGGAATACAGCTAACATTATAGTATTGTATATTGTATAGCTAACATTACAGTAAAAATGTAATCTAAAAGTCCAGATAAAACAACAGAGTATTTTCTGTTGTTGCCGAGTTGTTACATAACACTGAGTTCATGTAGCGTTAGTCTGAACCAGGCATTATCTGGCTACGGCTGGTATGCATGGTAACTTATAGCCGAGTGGCCGATTCTAGCTAACGCAATCTATACGACATATAACGTTAGCAAACATTTCCTTCTTCCAAGAACTAGCCGCCGAATAAAGTAACGTTGTCAAAAATAGCAACCTAGCTACTATTCATTATGGGTAATTACAGTTGGCCGGCAAGCAGAAAGTCCAGGTAAATTTGTGTTGAAACTTCTGATCTCCCTGTCCAGGAGAATATGGGAGCTCCACGTCTGCCTTTAAACCAATTTGCTCTCGAACATCTCCCCACCTTCTAAAATGAGCACCATGTTTAATCCTGTTTTCTAGCGTGCTTTATCCAATTCCCCTTTCTTTCTCTTTGCGTGAAATAGCGCCGGTGTAACGCTGTGAAATCTCTAGCTGTTGATTGGTTTGCGATGTGAACTGGCCTATCTCTTCGATTAGTTCTATGGTCTATGGTCATAAGCCACTTTGTTTTAAAAACAAAATTTGGGCCAAATCGCTGGTTTTAGAATGCAGAATTTGAGGGTATAAACACAGTATATGGTCGATTTCTCTCAGAACAGTACTTTCTTTGATTGCTACCAACTAAGCTTGACCGTTCCCCGATCCATCCATCCATCCATCCATTATCCATTAACCCGCTTATTCCTGGTCAGGGTCACAGGGGGTGCTGGAGCCTATCCCAGCATGCATCGGGCGCGAGGCAGGAATACACCCTGGACAGGCCGCCAATCCATCACAGGGCACACACACCATTCACTCAAACACTCATACCTATGGGCAATTTTGAGTCTCCAATTAGCCTAACCTGCGTGTCTTTGGACTGTGGGAGGAAACCAGAGTACCCGGAGGAAACCCATGCGGACACGGGGAGAACATGCAAACTCCACACAGAAAGGCCCTCGGCCGGGATTCGAACTCGGTACCTTCTCGCTGTGAGGCGACAGTGCTAACCACTGCACCACCGTGCCGCCCCCGATATTTAAAAAATAATGATAATAATAAAAAAGTTGCATACTCCAGCTTTAAGGCTGCAGGGTATTATCACTGTTGACACAAACTGATCAACACAAACATTGAATGTTACTTCAGTTTGGCAATGTCGAGTGGCCATATGGAAGTGTGCACATTTAGCTCTAGGGTGCTGTACACGTAAACGTCCTGTCAATGGTTCTGAAGCTTCCCTGGTTCTATACGCACGTATTGTAGAGAATGGAGAAAACCTCCCTGGTTCTATACACACATATTGTAGAGTATGGAGAACCAGAGCACACCTTCTGATCTTTTATCACCGAGATGGCAATCGTAGAAGCCGCCTTCAGATGTATCTCAGACACATAAACAGTCTTCTGTCTGTCTTTTATCTGATGAAAAACAAAGGGAAACAAAAAATAGATGAAAGAAAGAGTAAACATTTAGTACAGCAGCAGACGGTAACAGCACCTGTTTCATCGTGCCCTCCCACCCCCCTTGCAGCGTCTTCTCTTCAGGTGGCAGACAAAGATTTTATGCAACACAGCACTTCCATTGGATGTTTTTTTTTGTTTTTTTACCAAAAAGCAGCCAAAGACCCAAACGAAACCCACACTGGTATTACAAAAGACAGGCAAAAATGTATTTTTTTGAAGTATTCCTTAGATCTTCTTGCTATATGTACAACAGGAAAGAACTTCTGTCCAGTTTAAAGTATACACCTGCATACACCTGTCCCCTTTGATCTATAAATATGGAAAGTGTTACTTCACCCACATGTTTCCACATCTCTACTGCTTACTTATATACTGTATATAGTATTTGATGGCCAGGTTGCTTTTAATTTGCAGATGTCCTGCTGTCTGGCAAATACAAGCACCCATTACTGTTCTCCCATGCTCGCCTGACCCAATTATAATTACTGTCAGGATTTCTGCAAGACCTGCTAGAAGGCACTGTTTTCCACTTACTGAAAGCTGTGCCAGACACAGGCACAAGCCTGAAGTATCAACATGAAGAATGACAAGCTACATACAGTTGAAGTCGGAGGTTTACATACACTTAGGTTGAAGTCATTAAAACTCATTTTTAACCACTCCACAGATTTCATGTTAGCAAACTGTAGTGTTGGCAAGTCAGTTAGGACATCTACTTTGTGCATGACACAAGTAATTTTTCCAACAATTGTTTACCGATAGATTATTTCACTTTTAATTCACTATATCACAATTCCAGTGGGTCAGAAGTTTACATACACTAAGTTGACTGTGCCTTTAAACAACTTGGAAAATTCCAGAAAACGATGTCATGACTTTAGAAACTTCTGATAGGCTAATTGACATTATTTGAGTCAATTGGAGGTGTACCTGTGGATGTATTTTAAGGCCTACCTTCAAACTCAGTGCCTCTTTGCTTGACATCATGGGAAAATCAAAAGAAATCAGCCAAGACCTCACAAAGAAAATTGTTGACCTCCACAAGTCTGGTTCACCCTTGGGAGCAATTTCCAGACGCCTGAAGGTACCACGTTCGTCTGTACAAACAATAGTACGCAAGAATAAACACCATGGGACCACGCAGCCCTCATACCGCTCAGGAAGGAGACTCATTCCGTCTCCTAGAGATGAACGCGCTTTGGTGCCAAAAGTGCAAATCAATCTCAGAACAACAGCAAAGGACCTTGTGAAGATGCTGGAGGGAACAGATACAAAAGTATCTATATCCACAGTAAAACGAGTCCTATATCGACATAACCTGAAAGGCTGCTCAGCAAGGAAGAAGCCACTACTCCTAAACCGCCATAAAAAACTGCAACTGCACATAGGGACAAAGATCTTACTCTTTGGAGAAATGTCCTCTGGTCAGATGAAACAAAAATTTAACGGTTTGGCCATAATGACCATTGTTATGTTTGGAGGAAAAAGGGTGAGGCTTGCAAGCCGAAGAACACCATCCCAACCGTAAAGCACGGGGGTGGCAGCATCATGCTGTGGGGGTGCTTTGCTACAGGAGGGACTGGTGCACTTCAGAAAATAGATGGCATCATGAGGAAGGAAAATTATGTGGATATATTGAAGCAACATCTCAAGACATCAGCCAGGAAGTTAAAGCTTGGTCGCAAATGGCTCTTCCAAATGGACAATGACCCAGAGCATACTTCCAAAGTTGTGGCAAAATGGCTTAAAGGGTAAGTTCGCTATTTTGGACCTTGGACCCTATTTGCGGTCCGTCTTCCATGAACCTGACCCATGAAGTCCATTTTTTCGCTGCTCGGTCCAGTATTGAGTTCGGTACAGATTTCCTGTAGGCTCTCACTGGGCTACAATGGAAGTGAACGGGGCAATCAGAAATGTTATGGAAAAACAACGATAAATGTGCTTTTATAGCTCAGTGTGTATTCTTACGGTCTCAGTATGCTCTCCTGTGAAATGTAGGCTATCGCAAACGCAAACCGAACGTTGAAACAACAGTTCCATTTGAAACAGAACTATTTCTCCGACCGCACTACCTCGCACTGTAAACTTCCGCAGTCTAGCTACGTTGTAGGGGGGGGGCGCTTGAAAAGCAGTTGATCACAAATCCTGACCTCCCGTTGGAGTTTACTAGCTAGTTGCCTACTGCAGAAATATTTGTAACGCAGTTTTTGTAATCATTTGTAATAATTTATCACAGCAATGGTGCGCGAATGTGCATTCTCCGGTTGTGGGAATAAAATGTCTGGACGCTCAAATACCAGTTTTCACAGGCTCCCGTTCTCTGACCCAGAAAGATTGAGACTTTGGCTGGTTGTCTTACGGATCGACATAAACACTCCAGTCAATCAACTCCGTTTGGCAGACTCGCGAGTTTGTGGAGCGCATTTCGACGCTACTGATTTCTGTAACCGCAAATCAGAAGCAAAACACTGGTTTCTAAAGAACACAGCTGTTCCTCGTGTCGGACCTGCAGCACTATCAAGCACCGGAGCGGAGGTAAGTTATATTTAGCTATAACGTTACTAACATTTTTATTTTTTTTGAGCGCGTCCTCTGACCCAGCACTCAATACCAACTAACAAAATCCGAGCTTGACATAAGTTGTTTTCTTGTAACAAAACTGTCGGAAACGTTCATCAACTATAACTTTTTACAATTCTATAATGTTTTATTTACAAATGCTTGACGCATGGTGTCCTGTCCAAAGTTCTCATCTATCACATATCTGTTGGCAGTCATAGTGTAATGGTAATCAATGGAGATGATCCAGTGTCATCCACGGATACATCCAGGTTTTCAATGGCATTCGGTAGCAACAGATCCCACTCCCTACAACACAAACTTTCCTCCTCTCTGGGCATCTGCTTGCACCTCTTGCAAGAACACCAAAAGTCCCCCGAAATTCTTGGTCTAGCCTCGGCAGCGACTTCGGATAACATTACCTGCGCAACTTCAGCCTCTCTCTCTTCTCTTGCTCTCTTATCATCCATCTCTTGTAGTTCCGTGTCCGTGTATTCTGGCTCAAATCTGTAGCCAGTAACGTCAAAGTCAAAATCGAATTCTTCGTCTTCGTAATCATTATAGTCATCCATCATCCAAGTTTTTTTGTGGAAATTGTAGCCTACGTTGCTGCAGGTAAACAAACGCAGACTGCTCAGCTAGATAGTTTCGTAAACGGCCGGCACACCTTCCCGCTCCCCTACCCCCGACACATAGTACTCCGCGAGTGCAGCGCAAACAAGCAACAGAGAAATGCTTACTTCCAAGCCATGCCAAGCACGTAAAAATGTTCGGATTGAGATACATTTCACAGGAGAGCATACTGAAACCGGTAACAATACACCCTGAGCTTCCCGTCTCATTTATTGTACATGAAAGCGCATTTATCGAACATTTCTGATTGCCCCGTTCACTTCCATTGTAGCCCAGTGAGAGCCTACAGGAAATCTGTACCGAACTCAATACTGGACCGATCAGCGAAAAAAATGGACTTCATGGGTCAGGTTCATGGAAGACGGACCGCAAATAGGGTCCAAGGTCCAAAATAGCGAACTTACCCTTTAAGGACAACAAAGTCAAGGTATTGGAGTGGCCATCACAAAGTCCTGACCTCAATCCAATCGAAAATTTGTGGGCAGAACTGAAAAAGCGTGTGCGAGCCAGGAGGCCTTCAAACCTGACTCAGTTACACCAGTTCTGTCAGGAGGAATGGGCCAAAATTCCAGCAACTTATTGTGATAACCTTGTAGAAGGCTACCCAAAACGTTTGACCCAAGTTAAACAATTTAAAGGCAATGCTACCAAATACTAACAGAGTGTATGTAAACTTCTGACCCACTGGGAATGTGATGAAATAAATAAAAGCTGAAATAAATCATTCTCTCTACTATTATTCTGACATTTCACATTCTTAAAATAGAGTTGTGATCCTAACTGACCTAAAACAGGGAATGTTTACTAGGATTAAATGTCAGGAATTGTGAAAAACTGAGTTTAAATGGATTTGGCTAAGGTGTATGTAAACTTTCGACTTCAATGTACGTACGTATGTGCAAAAAAAAAAAAAACCTGATTCTCACCACACAATTTTGAATTTGGTTTCAGGGGTCTCTCCCCTCTTTTTTTCTTTATGCAAGCAAATGGGGCATAGTGCACTGTTCAGCATCGGAATCTCCTAATCTCTGTGGTGTTGGATGTGTTTTTCTTTTTTTTTCACTCCATTAAATGACATTGATTAATATGTTGCAGAGAACATGGTTCAATAATGCATATAATTTAGGTACATGCTATCCGAATATGGCTGGAGTCTAAAACTGCACCTGTTAACTGGTTCTGAAAAATATGACGTGCTTTTTGGGACCAGGAAAGTAGATCCTTCTGGTAAAAGGAGCCCTTTGCTAGTGGATGGCTGAGCCCCATGGTCATGGATCAAACTTGGACGTGCCAGTGCTGGTTGTGGTCGGCAGCACTGCAGGGATGATGTGCAATTGGCGAATGCATCGCATAGGGATGGGAGGGCTCAGTTGGCTAGGCATCCATGTTTCATTGCTCTCTACCGACCCCTGCTGGTCGCATGGGTGCCTGAGGTCTGCTTGCCAAAGCTGCACATGAAATGTCTTCCTCCAACTCAGGTCTGGGCAAGATTGGCCTGTGGGCTGCAGTGTGAAAAGAAGCTGCTGGTGACACCACGTATTTCTGAGGAGAACCGTGGATATCTATCTACACTCTCCCGAAACAGCTGCGGAAATCACCGCATGTACGTGGATGTAAATGGCTGATTGGACTTTTCATACTAGGGAGGGAATTGGGCATGGCAAAAAAAAAAATTATTTTTTTAAAGGAGTCCTGTGCTCTATGGAGTGACAGTTGGTTGCATGTCCTTGGCATTAGCCAACATGCCAGAACTGCCCATGGTTGGAATAATTGTTTTTGATAGAAATGCCACAAGGTGACACCAGTGCCTGGGTCAAGCAATTGGCATTTGGCCTTGCTCACCAAAATAGCCCAGCAGTGGACCCTGGCCTGATCACTTTACCTCAGTGCCAGTTCTCATTTAAATCCATGTGTTTCAGACAGAATGGCGTTCAAGGGAGCTTTGTACACGTGGCCAGATTGTTATCATGGGTCTGAAATGTTGCTGTTGTCCCCTTAGGCAAAGGTGAGGCAATGGTATGTTTTAGGCTGCTCAGAACTGTAGTTATTTACCACAAAGAGACAGTGATGCAGTCTGTACCATAAAGACAATAATTGGTGGTTCTTCCAGAGGGCTTGATGTACAATAACTCAATAAGCCTCTCTTAGACAGAAAGACACATAGTGCTGCAGCATAGACATACAATGTTTTAAAATGGAGCGCACGCATAGCATGCACACTTCATGACATTCTCTTGAGTGGGGCAGATTTTTCCCTTATATACAGTTGAAATCGGAAGTTTACATACACTTAGGTTGAAGTCATTAAAACTCATTTTTAACCAGTCCACAGATTTCATGTAAGCAAACTATAGTGTTGGCAAGTCAGTTAGGACATCTGCTTTGTGCATGACACAAGTAATTTTTCCAACAATTGTTTACAGACAGATTATTTCACTTTTAATTCACTATATCACAATTCCAATGGGTCAGAAGTTTACATACACTAAGTTCACTACCTTTAAATTTTTTATATTTGGTCGCATATCCTTTGCATGCCATGGCTTCCTGATGTCTGTGACCCAACAACATCAAAAGACTCTTGATATCTTATTTTCTGGTATTCTTATATTGAGCGATATGTCGGAGGCTATTGGAAATTGTACTAGGTGTGTCTCTAGTGGGAATCCTGAGAGCAGTGTGTCGTCATTGAGAAAAGGAATTATGCCAAGGAATTAGACTGTAAGGCCATACCCTAGTGAGCCAAGCACCGCTGGCTGTCTTAGTTCTGGTGACAAAGACCATTGTCTGAGCAACTTTTTCCCTTTCTGTTCCAAGAAACCAGGAAATCCTCTACCTCTCATAGTCAGAGGTCTTTGTTATTTTCTGGGGGTGTTTTACCGAAACAGTAAGTCTGTAAAAAAAAAAAAAAAGTAAATTAGTTTAGCAGAAACCGAACGTGTGTTGAGTCTGAAGGATATCCTATCTGTCGCTTTAGCTGAGAGAAATCTGGCCTTCACCAAAAGAACTGGTGAGCCATGCAAAACCCACAACACACGTGCCTGTTTGTATTTCACAGGTTTAAATGCACGTGCATGTATGCATGCAAGCAGGTGTGTATGTGTGTTTGTTTGTTCACAAGTGTGTATGTGTGTATGCAAATCCAAATACTATATCCAGAAATGCACAGATAATGCATTGTGTAGAGACTTTTTTTTGTTCCTGAGGTTGACCAGTGTTGAATATATTCCGACAAGCACTTAAGCATGTGATAAGCTGCGACCATATGCCAAAGTATCTGTATGTGTGGGTATAGTCTATTGCAGAAATATTGGACAGACCAACCTAATTACCGACAGAGAGATTTGTACTAGCTGCTGGTCACAGCTAAAAATGACTCCAGTAAAAGTAGAAAGCAAGCTAACGTTACATGGGCGAATGGAAAGGCTTGCTATAGGGCTGAAACATACCGCACGCAAATATGCGAACGTGGACGCTTCGAGCTACCCAAACAGTTTTTCTTTTCCAATGACATTTGTGAACGACAAACCAGAGGAAAGCACAGATCGAACAAGAAAGTTGTTTACTGTTGTTGCCTGCTATAGCGTCCATCGCTGCAACACTTTGGTTTGTCTTTCACAAATATCATGTCAAAAGAAAAACTGTTTGCGTAGCTCAAAGCGTCCACGTTCATATATTTCTGTGAGGTATGTTTCGGCCCTGAAGGTTAGCTAACGTTAGTTTAGCTATAATTGTCAGGCAACTCAAAAACACTGGCCGTATTTAACATTAACGCTAGCTAATTAAAAGTAACATGGAAACGTGTGCTAAATTTAACAGAAAACGTTAGCTATAACATAGTGAGTTTACCAGATAGCTAGTGTTAGCCAACTCAAAATAACAACGTTATCATTTGATCAGTAACTTCAATTTAACAGATAATCCGCGCTATGTAACATTACGTAAAGGCCAGTTCAGACCAAATATTCAGTGACCCGAATTGCAGTGGCCCGTCTCAAGGTAGGTTCTCACTAAATTCGGCGAGATGCATCGGTCGTACGGACGGAAGCATTCTATTAATTTTCTATGGAGGGGATGCGATGCGATCGCGTGGTGCATGATGGATGTGGCGCGGCGACTGTTCGCCAGTTTTGTATAGGATAGATTCCAAACCTACTTTAGGCAAATTAATGTGTTCGCCATTGCTCGCGGTCAAAGTAGGCGTTTTAGATCAAATATTTATTTATTTATTTATTTAGCAACTCAATTCCCCCTGTGTAGCAACCGCAGGAGAGTAGCCACTATGTCCGGTAGCAAGAAGGAGGGTGCCACGTCCTCTTCAGGGCGCGACTCCTCAAGCTTGATTCTGACCGCGATTTTAGCTCACCCAGCAGGGTCTTATGTGCGACGATTCTCTCCGAGTCCCTCCCCCTCAACCCGGGGGCAGCCGCCAGTTGCCACTCCCTCAGGGCACCGGCCATGCTCGGATCTGGCAGGACCGGGGATCGAGCCCCCGATCCTCGGGGCGCAGCCGCACAGACAGAAAGTCTGCGCCTTTGTCCGCTGCACCACCGCGGTGCCCCGTTTTAGGTTAAATTAAAAAATGTAACTGCATAGACTATTTCTTGCCTCAAATGTTTTCAGAAACACATTTTAGTGGACCGTTTAAGTGGTATAAAAGAAAGTTTATTTACAGGCCGCCATATTGTTTTGGTTTGAAAACGCAGGCAAAATAGAAAATACGTCTAACCAATCAGGTGCTGTTAATGTTCCCTCGTAGGCTACTGAACCCTTCAAATAGCACCGCCCACCAAACGCACAGAACTCTGTGGCACGTCCCCATGTGTCGTCACCGGATTTGGTGAGAATCAATCTTCAGAACGTCCCGTGTCAGCGCTTGCTGTTGCAGGCTTACCTCGTCTGGTGAATTTTAGAACACAACGTAGGCCTACGTCAGTGCTAGGTTAGTTCGTTTTTTTCTAGCAAATCAGCGCGTAGTCTTTACCCAGAAGTGATGCTGTCTCTGTGATTCGTATTGCATACTATAAATTGCGTTCTAGGAAGTGTAGGCTAATTGGAAGAATATACTATCTAGAATGCAAGTACGTAGAACGGAAGTGTGCATAATGGAACATAGCCTACGCTAACTCAAAAACACTGACGCACTGCACACATCACTCTGGGTAACCCGGCATAAGCATACTACAAAACGGGAGAAAAGATTCGGACTGACAGACCGACCACAGAGTGACTTATACTAGCTGCTGGTCGCAGCTAAAAATTACATTAGCGGAAAAAGTGAGCATTAAATTGATTTTCTACCACATTGACAGAAACTTTTATTAAAGAACAATGCTAACCAAACCGACCCCCCCCCCCCCCGATCATTTTTATGTTTGAAAAGATACAGGGAGTGTTGTCTCTTCATACTCTTCATGTGTGTCTGTGGCTACACGTGAGTAGATGGCTATGCGTGCGTGCATGTGTGTTTGTTTGCGTGTGTGTGTGTGTGTGTGTGTGTGTGTGTGTGTGTGTGTGTGTGTGTGTGTTCCTATGTTCCACCAGCGCAGACACTCGCTCTAGATTAAAGTGTCCTAAGTGACTACAATGTAATACAATGATTGTAATGTGTATGTGTGCTTGTGTTGATTTCCAGTCATTTCCTTTTCCTAAATTACATATTCATTTTATTTTGAGTGCAAATGTAATTCTGATTTATTATGTTATATTGTTAGCACTATTTTATCTAGAAACACCTGCCACATTTATTTTATTTTGTAGACACTTTTATCTAGAACAAAATCATAAAGTATACAGATTTCTCTATAGTGGCACAGGGGCAAGACTCTTACAAGAATAATTGTATCCACAGCTGTTTGGTCATATAGGCAAAGTAATTTCTTCCGTTCTGGATGCTTCTAAGTTACTATCTTGTCTGTTGTTCAGTAATTCAAAGGCCAAACCCTTGCTAAATTCACTTTTCTCTACAGCTATCTTGAAACATAGTTTGTGTTTGAGAATATCTTATTATAGTACAGGTCAGTGTCCTCTAAGTCTCTTGAATGAGTAAAAGCAATCCTGCGTAATGTGTTTAATCTAATAAAGTTTAAATTCTTTACTTGGAACTAAAAGCAAACATCAAAGCAGACTCTGATTTGTTTTATGATGGTGCCATTGATGTTCGAGGTCTTGTCTTCCTGAGGAATTTCATGTCTTAATTAATTTGCTTTTCTATTTACTTCAAATATATTTCTCCTTAGTAGATATCCCTCTGCACTATATTTGTACACAGTTGACTATACTGCTGAAAAATTTTAAACAGAGTGAATAAATTGCTCAAGGGGACAACATCATTATATTGCTCTGACCTGCGACTCTCTGGTTACAAGTATATATTTCCACTATTATCACTGCAATGTGAAATAAATCTGCAAATCTGTGGCTTTACTTTAAACGGGAACCCCTTCTCTTATGAAACACTTAGATTTTGTGCTAATGGACTTTCTGCCTGCTTGTCTGCATTGTCACCTCTCTCAATTTACAGGAAATGGGAAATAATTTCCACCACTGGGGGGTGCCAGTACAGACAGGCATCATGACAGGGAGGAAGGATTATACAGGGAGGGGACAGCCAGTCGCCTGGAGCATGTCGAGCAGAGAGGTCTGGCCAGGGTGTATGATTTTGCGTCAGTTCTTTTTCCTTTTGTATTATGAAAATATACAGTAATTACCTTCGACTCCCAACAACTCCTTAGGCCTCTGTCACTGTGTAGACAAGTGGCAAATGGTGAAATATAGTATTGTCTTTCTGCATCATGCAGTAGATCTGCATTGCTTGAATGGCGGCACATAATCCCTTAATTGTTTCATTATCCCAAAATCCAGTAGGATAGAGGGAGAGTTGGAGCCATGGTGCTTTTTTCTCTTGCTGTTGAGTGAAAAGATTGTCTTTATCACTATCAGCCTTTATGCTTTTAAAGGGTAACAAAGCACTAAAACCACTTATTTTAGATGAGAACTGATACATTTGGTGTTACTGATTGATCCTGGTCCAAATATTGACATTTTACTGCAGTCAGCACAAAACAGCGTAAACCCAAAGGATCTGGCTAAAAAGTGTCTCTCGTGGTAAAACGTTAGGTACTGCACGTCCAGTCTGTCATTGGCCAGAAACATCATCCAGCTGACGTACTGTATTCCTCCCGGTGACGAAATTGAAACCTATACAGCTACGCCCTGACGTTTTGGAGCGAGGGCGGGCTACACCCCAGCTATAAAAGTGAATCGCAGCGGTTGATCTCACCATTTTCTATATAGTTCGGTGGTTGATCTGCGTGGACGGAGAAGAGATAGAAGAGAGAGAGCGTGTGATATATATAACTAGCTTACAGTTTAGCTTTTTTGTAAGTTATAGTAAGTTATAGTAACCTATTTTTGGTATATTTTTTATTGTTAGCTCCATAGTCCCTTGTTTTTCAGTCTAGCTTAGCATGTAGTTAGCTAGTTTATTTAAAATATATATACAGTGCATCCGGAAAGTATTCACAGCGCTTCACTTTTTCCACATTTTGTTCTGTTACAGCCTTATTCCAAAATTGATTAAATTAATTTTTTCCCTCAAAATTCTACACACAACACCCCATAATGACAATGTCAAAAAAGTTTTTTTGAGATTTTTGCAAATTTATTAAAAATAAAAAACTTAAATTTCTCATTTACATAAGTATTCATACCCTTTGCTTTAACGTATTTTTAAAGTATCATATTTCATATTTGGTCGCATATCCTTTACATGCTGTTACTTCCTGAAGTCTGTGACCATCAACATCAAAAAACTGTCGATATCTTATTTTCAGGTACTGTTACAAGCGATACTATAACCAAGGGTTATTTCTCCGGACTCATTTTCCTATAGAACTCTATGGGGAAAAAAGTCAGGAGAAACAACCCTTAAAGTGATCCATCCACATCTACTCCATATCTGGCAACAGAGTGATGGTTTGGGGCTCGTTTGATAGCTCAGACCCTTGATAACTTACAGCCATTTAGCCAGCCATGTGTTCCATGTTGTACCAGTGTAATTTACAGCTGAATCCAGTCTCACCCCCCAATTTCCATAGAGATCCATTCAAATGCAGAGAGGTTATAGTATCGCTTGTAACAGTACCTGAAAATAAGATATCGACAGTTTTTTTGATGTTGATGGTCACAGACTTCAGGAAGTAACAGCATGTAAAGGATATGCGGCCAAATATGAAATATGATACTTTAAAAATACGTTAAAGCGAAGGGTATGAATACTTATGTAAATGAGAAATTTAATTTTTTTATTTTTAATAAATTAGCAAAAATCTCAAAAAAACTTTTTTCACATTGTCATTATGGAGTGTTGTGTGTAGAATTTTGAGGGGAAAAATTAATTTAATCAATTTTGGAATAAGGCTGTAACAGAACAAAATGTGGGAAAAGTGAAGCGTTGTGAATACTTTCCGGATGCACTGTATTCCACCCGGTGACGAAATTGAAACCTATACAGCTACGCCCTGACGTTTTGGAGCGAGGGCGGGCTACACCCCAGCTATAAAAGTGAATCGCAGCGGTTGATCTCACCATTTTCTATATAGTTCGGTGGTTGATCTGCGTGGACGGAGAAGAGATAGAAGAGAGAGAGCGTGTGATATATATAACTAGCTTACAGTTTAGCTTTTTTGTAAGTTATAGTGAGTTATAGTAACCTATTTTTGGTATATTTTTTATTGTTAGCTCCATAGTCCCTTGTTTTTCAGTCTAGCTTAGCATGTAGTTAGCTAGTTTATTTAAAATATATATACAGTGCATCCGGAAAGTATTCACAGTGCTTCACTTTTTCCACATTTTGTTCTGTTACAGCCTTATTCCAAAATTGATTAAATTCATTTTTTCCCTCAAAATTCTACACACAACACCCCATAATGACAATGTCAAAAAAGTTTTTTTGAGATTTTTGCAAATTTATTAAAAATAAAAAACTTAAATTTCTCATTTACATAAGTATTCATACCCTTTGCTTTAACGTATTTTTAAAGTATCATATTTCATATTTGGTCGCATATCCTTTACATGCTGTTACTTCCTGAAGTCTGTGACCATCAACATCAAAAAACTGTCGATATCTTATTTTCAGGTACTGTTACAAGCGATACTATAACCAAGGGTTATTTCTCCGGACTCATTTTCCTATAGAACTCTATGGGGAAAAAAGTCAGGAGAAACAACCCTTAAAGTGATCCATCCACATCTACTCCATATCTGGCAACAGAGTGATGGTTTGGGGCTCGTTTGATAGCTCAGACCCTTGATAACTTACAGCCATTTAGCCAGCCATGTGTTCCATACTGTACCAGTGTAATTTACAGCTGAATCCAGTCTCACCCCCCAATTTCCATAGAGATCCATTCAAATGCAGAGAGGTTATAGTATCGCTTGTAACAGTACCTGAAAATAAGATATCGACAGTTTTTTTGATGTTGATGGTCACAGACTTCAGGAAGTAACAGCATGTAAAGGATATGCGGCCAAATATGAAATATGATACTTTAAAAATACGTTAAAGCAAAGGGTATGAATACTTATGTAAATGAGAAATTGAATTTTTTTATTTTTAATAAATTAGCAAAAATCTCAAAAAAACTTTTTTCACATTGTCATTATGGGGTGTTGTGTGTAGAATTTTGAGGGAAAAAATTAATTTAATCAATTTTGGAATAAGGCTGTAACAGAACAAAATGTGGGAAAAGTGAAGCGTTGTGAATACTTTCCGGATGCACTGTATTCCTCCCGGTGACGAAATTGAAACCTATACAGCTACGCCCTGACGTTTTGGAGCGAGGGCGGGCTACACCCCAGCTATAAAAGTGAATCGCAGCGGTTGATCTCACCATTTTCTATATAGTTTGGTGGTTGATCTGCGTGGACGGAGAAGAGATAGAAGAGAGAGAGCGTGTGATATATATAACTAGCTTACAGTTTAGCTTTTTTGTAAGTTATAGTAAGTTATAGTAACCTATTTTTCGTATATTTTTTATTGTTAGCTCCATAGTCCCTTGTTTTTCAGTCTAGCTTAGCATGTAGTTAGCTAGTTTATTTAAAATATATATACAGTGCATCCGGAAAGTATTCACAGCGCTTCACTTTTTCCACATTTTGTTCTGTTACAGCCTTATTCCAAAATTGATTAAATTCATTTTTTCCCTCAAAATTCTACACACAACACCCCATAATGACAATGTCAAAAAAGTTTTTTTGAGATTTTTGCAAATTTATTAAAAATAAAAAACTTAAATTTCTCATTTACATAAGTATTCATACCCTTTGCTTTAACGTATTTTTAAAGTATCATATTTCATATTTGGTCGCATATCCTTTACATGCTGTTACTTCCTGAAGTCTGTGACCATCAACATCAAAAAACTGTCGATATCTTATTTTCAGGTACTGTTACAAGCGATACTATAACCAAGGGTTATTTCTCCGGACTCATTTTCCTATAGAACTCTATGGGGAAAAAAGTCAGGAGAAACAACCCTTAAAGTGATCCATCCACATCTACTCCATATCTGGCAACAGAGTGATGGTTTGGGGCTCGTTTGATAGCTCAGACCCTTGATAACTTACAGCCATTTAGCCAGCCATGTGTTCCATACTGTACCAGTGTAATTTACAGCTGAATCCAGTCTCACCCCCCCAATTTCCATAGAGATCCATTCAAATGCAGAGAGGTTATAGTATCGCTTGTAACAGTACCTGAAAATAAGATATCGACAGTTTTTTGATGTTGATGGTCACAGACTTCAGGAAGTAACAGCATGTAAAGGATATGCGACCAAATATGAAATATGATACTTTAAAAATACGTTAAAGCAAAGGGTATGAATACTTATGTAAATGAGAAATTTAAGTTTTTTATTTTTAATAAATTTGCAAAAATCTCAAAAAAGCTTTTTTGACATTGTCATTATGGGGTGTTGTGTGTAGAATTTTGAGGGAAAAAATGAATTTAATCAATTTTGGAATAAGGCTGTAACAGAACAAAATGTGGAAAAAGTGAAGCGCTGTGAATACTTTCCGGATGCACTGTATATATGTACAGTTGAAGTCGAAAGTTTACACTTAGGTTGAAGTCATTAAAACTAATTTTTAACCACTCCACAGATTTCATGTTGGAAAACTATAGTGTTGGCAAGTCAGTTAGGACATCTACTTTGTGCATGACACCAGTCATTTTTCCAACAATTGTTTACCGATAGATTATTTCACTTTTAATTGACTATATCACAATACCAGTGGGTCAGAAGTTTACATACACTAAGTTGACTGTGCCTTTAAATTTTTTATATTTGGTCGCATATCCTTTGCATGCCATGACTTCCTGATGTCTGTGACCCAACAACATCAAAAGACTTTTGATATCTTATTTTCTGGTACTCTTACAAGCAATACTATAATGTCTCTCCATTTGAATGGATCTCTATGGGAATTGGGGGGTGGGACTAAATTTAGCTGTAAAATACACTGGAACAGTATGGAAACGTGGTTGGCTAAATGGCTCTAAGTCATCAAGGGTCTGATGTATCAAACAAGCCTTAAATCATCACTCTGCTGCCAGAAATACAGTAGATGTGGATCGATAACTTTCTTCTCCTGACTTATTTTTCCATAGAGTTCAATAGGAAAATTTCTCAGGAGAAACAACCCTTAAAGTGATCCATCCATATCTACTGCATATCTGGCAGCAGAGTGATATTTTGGGGCTTGTTTGATACTTCAGACTAAAATTAACTTTTAGGATTAAAGTTAGGATCTTTCTAATTTTTTCAGTGTGAGATTAAGCTAATTCACCAAACGGTGAATTTTTTATAACCCTTTTTACTCATCTTTGCAAGGGGTGCCAATAATAGTGGAGGGCACTGTACATATATATATACAGTATATGTATATATAGCTACTTTATTTAAAATAAATAAAGCATAGTTGAGCCAAGAGTTGTATTTTATGCATGCTACACGTTTACCTTTGCAACGTTCCTACAACATACATTCTCTCTTGGAGAGAGTTCAGTGCAGTGACCACATGTGCACCCATTGAAATGGAAACCAATATTGTTGATATCTTGCAGGTAAGGTTAGTGTGATTGCCTACAGCATGTGTAAAATCAGTAGCCTACATGGCATGGGTAACTATTTGTACAGCGCGTGATTTGTTGTTTGCTGGCCGCATCATTATAAGCCCAAACGAGGCTATGCGTGCCGCCACCTACCACTTCAAAACCTTGCCCAACCTCTCATTCTCCACCATTGCTTCTACCTCGGCTACTTGGGGCTTGGCAGCAGCAGGAGCTAGCGTGTTTGTGTGTGAGAGAGAGAGGCAGCAAGAGAGAGAGTGGAACAAAGCAGCCGCTGTGAGTGCTGTCCAGAGTTGAAATTAGCTTTTGGCTACTAGTGAAAAAAATTGCTAGGGCGTGGTTTGATACCTGGAGCTCAGCCCCTATGTTATTACATTATCACACCCAAATTTTGGCATTTTTAAAATTTTAAAAGGGGGTGGGGTCTAGCTAAACCAGCATGCTTTGTTACCCTTTAAGTATTATTTATGTTTTAGCACTTTATAAATGGTCATCTTGTAAATGGCACACTGCTCTGATATCCCGCTAACTGACCATGGTTTATGATATTGTGGCAGATTCTCTCTCCAATATAAATGACTGTTATCGTCTGGCAAGTGAAAAATAAAGATGTAATATTAATCTGAAATAAAAATGTAAATGTATGTGGTGAAATCTGAGTAGTAGCAGTAAGGGTGTTCGTGCAGATTGTTTTTATTTGTGGGGAGGGGGAGGACGGACTGGTTTTCACTGAGCAATTACAATATGTTTGTCAATTAAGGCTTTTTTTCACTCTCGCACTCTAGGGCTCAGTTGTAGCACTCTTAGTTTGGTGACAGAGGGGTTCACCTCATGGAAAAAGCATGCAGAGGCCTGTAGAATGTGCCTAAGACTGCAGAGTCCTCATTAGTAAGCAAGAGAACTGGAGTAGAACCATGTAATCACAGCCACAAGCCTGAACCAATTCAAAAATGCAGCTTCCCCCAGCTCCATGTGCAGTCAATGAGAGTCTATCCATTACTGCAGGGTGCAAGACAAAATGATTTTGCTGACCTAAATTTAGAGGGGGCCACTTCCAAATGTGCTTTGATGTTTGGTTTGCATACCTCGTGTTATGTAAGCAGTTTGGCCTGGTAGAAGCAGCGTGACTGAGCGTGACTGCTGTGATTGGAGCCATTTTGATTTTGCAGACGAGGGACACAGTCCTTTCCTCTTATCATTTCTGTTTCCTCTGAGTGGAAATGGGTCTGTTTACACTGGCCTAGTGCGTAATTAGATTAAAACACAACTGTTAAGTGCTGTCATTGGTGTAAAATGCCGCCAATTAAATTGTAAAATGGTCCAGTTATACAGATGAGTGAAGAATGGGTAACCTAGCCCATACCAGTCGGTAACCAATCATTCCTTCGTATGGGGGGGGTGGAGGGTGGGGGGGGGGGGGGAGGTGCATGCATGCGTGTGCGTGTCTATATGTGTCTGCGTGTGTCCTGAATGTGAGCATGTCTATGCGTCCTTTCATAATGAACAGAATGTGAGCATGTATGTGTGTCCTTTCATAATGAACAGAATGTGAGCATGTATGTGTGTCCTTTCATAATGAACAGAATGTGAGCATGTATGTGTGTCCTTTCATAATGAACAGAATGTGAGCATGTCTATGCGTTCTTTCATAATGAACAGAATGTGAGCATGTATGTGTGTCCTTTCATAATGAACAGAATGTGAGCATGTCTATGCGTTCTTTCATAATGAACAGAATGTGAACATGTCTGTGTGTCCTTTCATAATGAACAGAATGTGAGCATGTATGTGTGTCCTTTCATAATGAACAGAATGTGAGCATGTCTATGCGTTCTTTCATAATGAACAGAATGTGAGCATGTATGTGTGTCCTTTCATAATGAACAGAATGTGAGCATGTATGTGTGTCCTTTCATAATGAACAGAATGTGAGCATGTCTATGCGTTCTTTCATAATGAACAGAATGTGAGCATGTATGTGTGTCCTTTCATAATGAACAGAATGTGAACATGTCTGTGTGTCCTTTCATAATGAACAGAATGTGAGCATGTATGTGTGTCCTTTCATAATGAACAGAATGTGAGCATGTATGTGTGTCCTTTCATAATGAACAGAATGTGAGCATGTATGTGTGTCCTTTCATAATGAACAGAATGTGAGCATGTCTATGCGTTCTTTCATAATGAACAGAATATGAGCATGTCTATGCGTTCTTTCATAATGAACAGAATGTGAGCATGTATGTGTGTCCTTTCATAATGAACAGAATGTGAGCATGTATGTGTGTCCTTTCATAATGAACAGAATGTGAGCATGTATGTGTGTCCTTTCATAATGAACAGAATGTGAGCATGTATGTGTGTCCTTTCATAATGAACAGAATGTGAGCATGTATGTGTGTCCTTTCATAATGAACAGAATGTGAGCATGTCTATGCGTTCTTTCATAATGAACAGAATGTGAGCATGTATGTGTGTTCTTTCTTAATGAACAGAATGTGAGCATGTATGTGTGTTCTTTCATAATGAACAGAATGTGAGCATGTATGTGTGTCCTTTCATAATGAACAGAATGTGAGCATGTATGTGTGTCCTTTCATAATGAACAGAATGTGAGCATGTATGTGTGAGGGAGAGCGTACTGTATGATTAACTCATTAAGTGCCACGGGCGACAAAAGTCTACAAAAATACAAACGGTCTAAAGTGCCGAGGGTGACTATAGTTGACCACAGCCGTCTTTACTCTGCTACACCGGTAAAGAATTTCGGATTTGAGTCTGGAAAAATTAAACAATGACCAATTTACAATTACGTTCTTTTACCGTCTTTTACCCGGGTTTGCTCTTTTTTTGCATGGTTCAAGATGGCAATATTTTAAGTTATAAAAAAGAAAAAAAGAACAATAAACCAACATCGGGCCGTGGGAATAATGCGTCCCCGTCAATTTATACCAACACGTTTCTGCGCCAGTGACCAAGAATATAAAGAAATTGAACACAATTATAGTGGACAATATAACAAACTACTGCTATGCTACTGTCTCAGTAACAGGAGAAAATTAACAAACCATATTAACAAACTTATATCCCATATCTCCTCCAGTGACCATCGTTTTGTTGGTTCCGATTTTAATTAGTCCCTCACACCACAGATTTTAGCCTGCGTTATTTTTGCCTCAGGATAACTGTTTCTATTTGAAACGGTTCATACAAAACACATCTATGCAAATGACCAGTGATTATGTTTATTGTTCATTTTTACATATCTATAGTTATACAAGAGCTGATTTTTATGGAAAACTGTTTTCACTATTATTACAGTTCACATTACACATATGTACACCAATGTAAGAGTTAACCAAACAAGAAGCACTTAAAATAATTTTTTTATATTTCCATCAATATTGTTTGACGTTGTTCTAGCCATGAACTGAACCTGAAGGTGTGCTATTTAGTGCCATCTATCCTCATTAACAAAACATTCCATTCAGTAGGTAAAATAATGTTTTTTAATGTTTTATTAGATGTTTGCACATTGACAGGATCGATCTAAAAATTCTGAATGTCGGCAGCCATATTGGCTTGGCACTGCTGAGGCTTGGTGTTCCAGAACACTCTGCCATTGAATTAGTTAAAAAAGAGCCCTCTCCTTAAAAAAGCCCAGCAGAGATAAAGGTAGAAAAATCTTAACTCCCATGAGGTGCCATAGCCAGTAGCAGTCCCCTGTAAGGAACAGCACAAATATTGACTTCCTCCATGACCCAGACTGACAAATTGAAATGAGAAGTGGGCAAACTCACCTGAGTGCTAGCAAGAGGGTGGGAAAGGGGCACCCAAGGACTTATCTGTTTGAAGTTTAACTTTAGGTGCCAGAATTTAGTCGATTCACAGAATGTGGGTTTTTGTTAATAATCTTTTTTTAGAGGTTCTCTGAGCATTACTCAACACCTAAGTTTACCATTCACTATGTGTCCTGAAAAGGTGAAGTTAATGGTACGATCTAAATTCTTCAATAGAAATAAATCAACCAATGAAAGATAAGGCAGAGCAAGGATAGGCCCTGTACTCTTTTGTAGAAGCTGTACCGTTTAAAAGACATGCCAAGAACCTGTAGCCCAGGAAATGTGTTTGATTTGGAACGCACAAAATGGTTACGTTTGTTAAGTAATTTTTTTGACGTGTCCCAACTAATGTTCCCTGGGGGAGCATCCTTTTCAAATGCTTGTTGACGTTTTTCATCCAGAAATTGAAGTAAAAAGAACTTAAATGGGATGGATATATGTGTTTCAGGGTAAGGTCAACGAGCGTTTGTACTTCTTTTCTACAGTTAACACCTTTTTTTTTTTTTTTTATGACATTTAGCACATAGATAAGGGCTGCCCTGGAGGGCTGGAGCATTTAGCACATAGATAAGGGCTGCCCTGGAGGGCTGGAGTATTTGAGTTCGTAGCACAGGGGGAATGCACGGTCCATCTCCACAATCATTCCCAGCCTTGTTCTCCAGGCTTTTGGCATACCCATACTGAGGGATCATCTCCTTTTTTCCTTGTCTTGTAGTGATGCTGGTGACTGGCAGACAGAGGCCAGAATGTGAGGGTAGAATTTGTAATTGTATGGGCGCATGTGCATGCTTGTGCGTGTGTGTGTGTGTGTGTTTGATCTGTGTATTCTAGCCTGGTGCTGCCTGTGCAGTGAAGGGGTCCAGGTTGCTCAGTAAAATGATTGAAATGAGAAGAAATCCCACAGCTGCTTCACCCCTGTTGTCACCGAGTTGGTCGATTAACACTAACTTCGAGAGATTCTACTGCGGTCTCATTAATACAGTCAGTATTGTCAGTGCGATGCATTCTTTTTCAATAAGGGAAACAATCCTAGAAGTGTAATTCATTGCCATATGATAATGTTAATTGGGTTATGCCATGCAGTTTTGTTTCACATAAATTGAATAATACTGAGAAATTGGAAATCCTTTTTACATGCTTTGTAGATTATAAAAGCCAGACAAATGTATAATTTCACAGGTAAAATTAAGTAAACCTATTTTATAACTAAAGTATTTGGCCTGGCCTGAACTTGAGGGTTCAGCACATGCATTCTTCAAGAAAATGTTTAATGTTCTCAGATATGACATGTACAGTGAGCACCATTGTAAGAGTAACAGAAAATAAGATATTGATATTTAATATTGTTGGGTCGCAGACATCAGGAAGTCATGGCTTGCAAAGGATATGCAACCAAATATTAAAAATGATTACTTTATTCTACATTATGTTAAACTGTCCAATATTTTTTGATGCCCGAAAATGGTGGGGGGGGATGTACAAAAGGTTCTATAATTTCTAAACGGTTCATCCGATACGGATGAAAATACCCTGAAATTAAAGCTGACATTCTGCACTTCAACCTCATTGTCATTGTGTCCTTTGGAACTCAAAGTGCAAGAGTACAGAACCAAAATAACAAAAAAATGTCACTGTCCAATGAATTATGGTGCTCACTGTCAAATGGCAGCTGTAAGGTAAAATAATGATCAGAAGATATAGGCGAAAGGTGCACCTTATGAAGCATACATTCTTTCTGCATGTAATAAATGAACTGATGAACCTGAGTATGACATTGCCTATGAGTACATCATCATAATAAAAAATGGAGGAACAGCCAATGCGGTCGCTCTCGATAAGAGCATCCGCTAAATGTGTCAATGTAGACGTAACTGGACTTTCACAAACCTTTCACTGCTTTGCATTACATTACATTCTTCATAACGGTATTGTTTACAGCCACGATAAAACCTTTAGGTTAAGAACATAGACCAAGAATACAGCAGCAATGCCCCACTCTGGATTTGAACCCACAATTTCTCGGTTGCTGCAGCTACTCCACATTGCTGCCCCTGGGTGTGTGTGTAGTTAGTGTGTTTGTTTCCCCACACGTTGCTACCTGTGTGATTGTTCATGAATTGTTACATTCTTCTGTCCTCCATTCACAGTCTACTACCGCGCACTGGTCAACTTCACGGGCTCCTTTGACTACAGTCGAGAACTGGAGGACATATACTCGGACACCTTCCAGAAAATCGCAGATGTCATTGCGGACATGGTACGCTAACTCCAGGAACCCTGGGTACCAGAGCGAGTAAAGAAACATGTTTGCTTTGTGTGAGTGTGCATGTGTGTGCATGTGTGTGCGTGTGTGTGTGTGTGTGTGTGTGTGGTATGTATGCATGCATGTGTGTGAGAATGCATGGACATGTGAGCATACAAATTTGTGTACATGTTTGCGTACTTGCATAGGCGAGTGTGTGCATGTGTGAGTGCCTGGATGTGTGCATACAAACTTGTGTACATATGTGCGTACAAACCTGTGTGTGTGTGTGTGTGTGTGTGTGTGTGTGTGGGCCCTGATGTTTTGTTCATAGTTTTGAGTTTGGCTTTGTCACTTTTGCTGTGACTCTCTGAAGGATTATACACTTCCTGAAAATGGATGGCTTGCTCAGGACCACTTGGCCAAGACTACGCCACCAGTGACACCGTCCTACATGTTCTTTTTGTATTTATTTGTTTTTAAGAATTTTCCTCCAAATTTCACTGAATGGTCTTCGTCTTTATACATAATTTTAATAATCAGCAAACGACATTGAGGTACTTAATCACACAACATGACATCATATCCTCTTTGTCCAACAGCTGGAGTCTGTGTACAGCAGGATCACGGGGTTCCAGACTGTTAGTGTGGTCCTTATCAAGTAAGTACCCCTATTTTTCATCTTTGATGTCTGAGGGACATTTGTTCAACTGCTGCTGTGCCTTTTATCAAAGAAGCTTTAACAAATATGCTTCAGGCCTGAAGCATTTAATCACGATTGGTGACAACCGTGCTCTCAACTCAGATCTGTGCGCACAAGCTAAGCAATCAAAATTAGTGGGTCAGTCAGCCGCTGGCAAGCATTTGTCATTACATGTAGGAGGAGAGGGAAAGAGGTAACTCATCTCTGCATTGAAAAAGCCAGCTATGTATGTCAGCTGCATTGTATGTTAAGTTGATATACTGTAACCATTGCCAGCTATTTGGGCATAAAAATGTATTAAATTATAGCAGACCTGTTGAAAAGTTTTGCCTGTTACAGTAAAATATCTAGAAAAGACTGTTTCCACCCATTAACAAAGTCATAAATGGAGGGTCATAAATGAAATGCCATTCATATTGTGTCAAGCATTTATATGTGTTTGAACATGTATAAATGCGGCAGCCTGCTCTTACCGCAGGCACCCCCTGGTGAAAATGAATCCTTCAGGTTCATGTTTTTCTCAAATTCCAATGTGTGCTCATTTCTGCTCATTCGTGCACTTTCTGCATTTTCGTTTTCCTTGCAGAAAGTGAAATGTATCGCGTGAGATACCTGTGGTGGGGCTTTGGCTCCGTTTTTGTAGCATTTTTTTTGTTTATTATTTGTTATTTTCCTTTTTCTTTCAATGAGATGGCCTGTAGGCGCTTGCAGAATATTCTGCCTTTCTCCTCCTGCAGGAAGGTGGGCAGTGACTTGTTCGTGGAGCTGGACGTTGGGTCGGACTACAATTCCAACGACAAGGAGATCCGTAATGTCCTGTACACTGCCGTGAAGAAGGGCACCGTTGCCTCCTACACAACCTCTGTGCAGGGATTCCAGTTCCGGCGACTGGGACAAGGTGAGCTGCCAGGGGTGGGGTTCCGGGGAGGAGAGCAAGCCTGTGAGTGGCTGATTTGTAACCAATGAGATTACTGGTCAATTCTAGACTGACCAGCAAAGCAGGATTAAGAAGCAATGTGCCTCTTTTCAACAGCGTTCTCTACTAGCGCTAAGAGGTGGTTCATATATATATATATATATAAGTGTGTGTGTGTGTGTGTGTGTGTGTGTGTGTGTGTGTGTGTGTGTGTGTGTGTGTGTGTGTGTGTGTGTGTGTGTGTGTGTGTGTGTGTGAGAGAGAGAATTGCACACTAGCCTACTGCTGTTCTCTCAGCATTTACGAGGGGGGTGGAGTTAACTCCCCAGTTTTTAGTACTGTCATTTTGTACGTCAAAGTAATTCTTGTAGAGTTGCTGACTGTTATTAGACAACAACATTTTTACAGACTTGTAAAAAAACAATGTAGGCGTCATAAACTGTGTATAGCAGCTGTAAATGTCGCCTTCAGTGTTCAGTCAGACATTTCTTTGATGATCACTGTGGATTGACATGACTTTTCCTTCGATATGCCTGCTTATGCTTGTGAATATTGTGAAGGTATTTGCGACACTTAGGCTTTTTCATTAATTAGGAAAGTATTGGGTGCATTGCGAGAGAGTAAAGGGACAGAGGGGCATTTTGTTATTTTGGGGCCCATTTCAAAAGCTCATTTCAGCCCCCTTGCCTGTCCCTGCTGCTTATAGTGTAGCCAGTGTTGGGACTAAGCCAGTAACTAAGAAAATACATGGAATGCATCCTGAATTAAAAGGAATATTGGGTTATGTAAACCGCTTATTCAGTATGGACCTCCTACCCAGAACTAAACATACATCTATTTCAAAAGAAATCTTTGGCCACAGACTTCACAGACTAGCGTGGCATCATGGCGAACCAAAAAGGCTTTTCATTTTGAAGCAACACATTTCTGTTTAAGAAATGAAAGATAACAGTATAATTTGATTAATTTAGAATGCGCTGGTGACCCTGTAAACAGCAATATCAGTGACCGTCATGATTAAAACAGCTCTTTTCAGATATGACCATGAAAATGATAAAGACCATTATTCAGAATACTGAGTGCATATAAATATATAATATATATAAATGTAGCCAGTGGAGCTTTTTTATTTTTTTTAAAATCACTGAAAACTGAACGGGGACAATAAATTCCACAGCAAAGCTTCCAGAAATTTTTACCTTTTTATTTTTTTTGACCAGACTTCTCACAAATCCCAGGCGTGTTAACATCAGCACATCCTGCTCAGAATTTGTTTGAAAAATTGTCTGGAAGAGGGCTACATTTTGAATGCCTCCTCTTCATTTAGCTTTTCCCCTGTATTTACAAGGGAAGTTGTCTGAGCAAGAATGACCATTTGAATGCTGATTGCATGTGAAAGTTCTCGAAACCTTCTCTTTAAAGGGACTGCCAACTTACTTGTTCTTATCCTCGGGTGTAATAAACATAACCAAAATATCAGTACTAAGTGATGTGCCTAAATTGAGATACGCCTTTCTTTTTTTTGTTCAAAATTGCCTGTAATTTATCAGGCAAGATTTAGAGCAGGCGGGATTAAAACGGGACGAGTACACGTAATCTAGTCCTGTCAGCCAATACAGAACCGCAGTCATACGTCACTGAAGCGTTTCTGTGAATACCGCGCCCACTTGGTTCCATAGAAAACACAGCCAATTAAAAAAAAACAACTTGCATTTTGCACGTTTGCCATGTCCAATCGGAAATCCCAAAGACGAGCTCTGTGGCTACATGCTCTTACGAAAGAGCAGTTGGAAGGAAACTAACGTTATATGGTGTCCTGCATTATATGTCTGCGGAAAGCACTTTTAACAGGTAAATAAACGTCACATAATATGGATATATTATCCATTATTATTATAACTACAAGCTTCAACAATAACTGTCGCCCGAAACTTGAGCTCAATTGTTCCGATCGAGTCAGTGTGAATATGCCCTCATGCTACGCAGTACCGATAACGTTACTATTTGAAAGATGTCGGTCTCTGAGATTAACGTTAGTATTATTATGTGAACGGATCATCTTTAGTTCAGTTGCACCACGCACTTTCTTTTTTATTTAGCTATCATTTGTTTTGCTAAACGGTGTTTGCATTTCCGAGTCTGCTTGTAACTTGTCGAGAGGCTTTTGCGCGTGGCCTGAATATTACAGCTTTCACGCCCACCCCGGCAGAAAGTGACAATATTCAATCTTCTTTTTTTTCAGCTGTAGACGTTTTTAAAAAGGCTGAAATCTTGGTGGATGATTATTTTAATAATGAGGAGTAATGTCAAATAAAGAAAACCACATTTTAAAAACAGTTTAATCCTTTAATCTTTAAGTCACACTGTTTATATTTGTGCATCTCACATAGAATGTGTTATTAGTATACATTATTTACAAACTATTCAAACTTTATATACTGTATAAACCGTATAATATTTTACATTATTTATAAATAGAAACTACTTCCCTCATACCACACACTCGCACAAATTTAATCTCAGCACATTCTGGAAAAGGCTTACCCGTATCCCACAGCACGTTCTCTGACTCGCGTGCAGAAGTTCAATGTGGAAAGAGGGATTTGACTCAGCAATGGCAGGCACATACATGTTTCATTTTTTGGTTAATTTGAGGCCCCTTGACTGCAGTGGCCTTTTTAATTGAAACAAAATCCGCCTCTGGTAATGGAGAAGTGCTACGCCACCTCACCACCAACTGAACATCTATGGCAGGGAGATTAACTGTTGTTTTTTAGACCATGGGGATGTCAGGAAGTTTTTTTAATCGCTGCTTGAGTGTGATTCAGTTCACGTAACACAGCAATCACAGGCCGTCGTGCACAATGAGAGGAAGTTTAAAAATATTCCTAATCATTCTAAAAGTATAAAGAAAGCACAAGTGTATATATGTTCCCAGAACTGCCACAGGTGAGCTGGCCAGGTAAAGGGTGTGCCAGATGGACATGGATAGTAGTTGTGACATCTGTTTCATGTTTTAGCTCAAACCCCTTCACCTCTGGAAGCTGGGGTTTTCCCAGGTTGGTATATAGTGTGTGTTGCATGGGCATGCCACCCCACATATTGAAGAGGACCTTAAGCCCTTTTCTGAATGATAATTGGGCATGTTATTTAGTTGGGAGTTGAAGTTTGTATATGATTCATTTCAGAAGCAAATTATGACTTACTGTGAAAAGTAAATGTTTATTTAATCATGAACACCAGAGAAAATGGTTTGTTGGATGCACTAAGTACAGTGTGATTGCGTGTCAGGGCCTTTCCAATAATATTTATATATGCTTGTGTGTTCAATCACACTCTATGAAATAAGGTACATTGACGGGACATTTTTCTTCTTTAAGGAACAAATTTCCCAAATGTACTCTGAAAGTACAATAATGTTCTATTTGGGTAATTGCTAGCTAGGGATATACTTTTATGTACACTGCAAAAGTGTTTTAGTCTTGTAATTAATCATTTTAAACCTTATTTTATTAATTCCCATAATCCCATTAATGTTTATTGTATTCACCATAATTAAAATTTAATGCATTACAATAAAATAATGTATTTACTATACTTTTTCACATTGATTTCAAGGAGAATGTGGTTTAATGTGTGATCTTACACAAGTGTTTTGTTTTTTTTTTAAATTGCATGGGTTTGTCAGAAAACACTATCAGTCCAGACTACAGTGAGCACTTGAAATTATAACATGAATGTGCTCACTCTGATACCGTGTTTTTGAATGTGGATTGCACACGAAAAAAGTCCTTAAACCAGTATTTTTATTGTATTACATATAGTGATTCAATATGTTGGTCTAATATGGATACTCGCAAGCAGTGGCCCTTGATTATTAACCCTTTTAGGTTAAGTTAGAAATTGCCTTGGAGTTTACAGTTGGGTTGGCTTTATGGCACGGATTTGCATTTGGAAAAGCGTGGACACATGGTTATGCATACAGTTGTAATCATATTAACTGCAGTGCCTTTCTATGTGTGCTACTACTTTGTGTAACACACATTGCCTCCATGTTCTGGAGCTGTGTAATTACGCTAATATAACTGTCCAGTTTATGCAGAATGCAGACAGTGTCTTTGCAAAGAGGAATCTCAATTGTTGGTGGCTCAAGGCCTAGTTTATTACAAGCATGTCGCCCTTGACCCCGTACTTTGACTCTTATCCCTTGACCCTCATACTTTGACTCTGATCCCTTGATCCACTTATTTCGGCTCTCATCCCTAGACTCTTGACCTCTGACACTTGACCTTTGACTCTCATCTGTTGACCCCCTCAACCTTTGACTCATTCCTTGACCTTCACCCTTTGACCTTTGTCCATTGCGCCTCTGTCAGTGGTGCCCAGTCACCGGGCCTGCTTGGAGGATGAGTTCATGTGCCTGGACGGGAACTGCATCCTGCTGGAGTACCTGTGCGACAAGAGGCCTGACTGCCTGGACATGAGCGATGAACTGGACTGCGGTGAGTGGGCGGGGTCAACCCCCTTCAGGGTCAGACAGACCCTGCTTAATGTGGGCGTACATATAAAGGGGGATGCGCCTAGATGTAGAACCAATTCACATTTACAGTTTAGTCATTTAGCAGATGCTTTTAGCCAGAGAAATGTCAAAAGTGAACTTCACATGGTGAGCAAACACTGCAAGAGCTAGAGAGAGGCAGTCATATAAGTGCCACCGTCAAGGTACCTAGACCTACAAGATAAAGGGAGAGAAAGGATCCTTTTTTAATTGATAGAAACATGTAGGGCTCTATCTTGGCGATCTTAGCGCTTGGTCTAAGCACATGGCGTAAAGTCCATTTAGGGCGTGTCCAAGTCCACTTTTGCTATTTTAACGGCGTGTTTTTTTGGCGCTAAGCACGGCGCAGCGTGCAAGTGGGCTGAACCTAGTCTCTTCATTAATTATAGGTGTGTCTTGGGCGTGACATGCAATAAACCAATCAAAATGTCATATCCCATTCCCTTTAAAAGCCTGCTTTTCCACCTCGGCGGATTGCTTATATGATGGCGAAACAGACATGCGCGTGCGTGTTTAGTGCGATCAAGGAATAGGCTGTATGGATCACTAGTAGCCTATGATAAATATTATTCGGACAAACCATTATGAGTTCCCGGTAATTTCCGACGGTGCTGTTATTTTACAAAATATATGCGGTTAAATTTCGTTAAAGGCATCTGCAACAGCTGAGAATAAGCTACCAATGGCTTCCGTCTCACCTTAGAAAACGCCAAATTAGCCTGCTTGTTTAACAAATTTCGTTTGATTATGCAATGAAGCAATGAACTCATGTTCAAGCTTCATCCGAAGTTCATTACCTGCATTCTAATTTTGATTAATAAAATAAATAATGTTATTTTGCCTTAATGACGACAATAAATACAATAAAGCTGTCAGGTTGGCAACCCATAGGTTCACGCATATTTTCCCTTGTTTTATAATGTCCTGCTTATGGAAATGTGACCAACCTGTTTTACTGGTAGCGTAATGCTTTAAAACAATCCACTTTCCCAGGAAGACCGTTAAAAGTGCAATTTACAGCAGGGGAAACAGACCTGCTCCTATAAAGCGCACATGCAGATAATGGTATTAAAATTAATTGTGAATTAATTGTAACGTGCTGCAAATTTGTTTTCGTTTATAATTAGACGCTTAGTTCTCTTTAAAATATTTTGTTCAGTTATGGAATAACAGGTGAAATCCGCGGGGTTTTAATAAGCTGAGGGTAACCTTGTCACTGTAATTAAAAAAATATGAAGGACGAAGAATAGCTAAGTTAACAATTCAGTTAACATGGTGACATTTATCTCCGTTTTTTAACCATAGGCTATCGAAAAAAACTTTTTTCAGTCACAAACCATTCTATTTACTTACAGGCTGTATTCCTAGATAAACAGAGCTGTATTGTAATGACATCTGAAGCGCATTTTCAAAACTCAAATGTCCGTCTATTGCAGTGCTCCATTGAATGACAATTCACGCATTAGGCTTGATATAGGTGTTTTCAGCTCCTTTTTAATGGATAGCCATTGTCCCGTACCATCGCACATCGCCTGGATGTTGATGGAGTGGGCTGAGAGCAATGTAATGTGGCATCGTTTCCCTTCGCTAAGGGAAAGGTATGTGGACCTATAGAACCTTTTATTATTATGCATTTTTGATATGGCCTACACAATAATAATATTTCACATTGTGATCTAGATATTTTAGTCATGCTTGTGCGCGCCCCTGTGTGCACACGCCTATGTAGACGCACTTATATGCGCCGTTAAAATAACATAAACTGCGACATGACTTTAGACCACGTTTGTGGTGGTTCTAGCGCAGGCGCTTTCTGCTGGCTCAAGATAGCAATACACCAAAAAGAATCCTGGCCACTCCTCATCTTAAGACCAACACGCCCAGTTCACTTGTCATGGGCGCAAGGATACATGCTAGTTAAACGACGTGAACGCAAGGCGTTATTATGAACCATGCGCCGGGTGTAAGATAGCAAAGACACTTGCGTTTGGGTTAGCGCCGCTTTGCGCCGGGTGTAAGATAGGGCCCGTAGTGTTTAGTGTAGCGTAGCCTGAAATGGTGGGTTTTTTTTGTGTAAAAGCAGCCAGTGAATCTGTCTTCCAGACTGATTTCAACCAAGTTTTAAAATCTATTCGGTCATACTACTGAGGTATTTCTTTTTTTTTCTTTTTTTCTCTCAGAACTGCTGTTTTCCTGCAGTTTGTCTCAGACTAATTTTAACAACTAAGAGGTCGATTTACTAAAGGTTTGCATGTACAAAAACACATGTAAAACTGTTACCGCAAAAAATCATCCGAGGTGATCAACTAACGAGGTGTAAAGAGGATTGGGTGTGCTGAAATTGGAAGATACGTTGGAAGATACATTTTTGCGGGTTAGCCTGAATGAGTATGCAAAATATGTCGTCCCTACGTTATTTCGCGAAATAGTGGGAGTTGGTCATGCAAATAGATTACCTTAGCATGTGTAAAGTGATTTACTAAGCTAGAAAGGAAGTTTTGGAAAGTTATTTGCGGGTGCATTTTAGTACAAATGGAAAGCAGAATCAATAAGATGATGGCTGTCATTGTAGCAAGACACGTAGCCGACGGGTGTGTTTGGAATATCCATAACTGAACTTGCTGAATGATTGCGTAACAATGGGGTCTAATTAACTGGCCCATTCTAGCTAACGCTCAAAATACACAAGAAGAGATTTTGTGGATAGCCTACATAGGCTAGGCTACATCATGAACAGTAAGAATATTTTTTGTAATCATGAAGCAAATCGTGTTGCAGAATACAAGAGTAACTATTATTTGAATCAAACAAGCAATACAACGTCTCTTATAACAAACAGTGAATAACAAGCAAATCAAAACTTTATAAAAATAAAACCCATCATCAAATAGAAATGTGATTTTATGTGAGACTTACGGCACGAGTAGGCTACCGCCAGCTCATTCAGTGTAACCGTAGCATATACCCTACACTAAAAAAATACCATAAAAACGGCAACATTGCTGCCAGTCTTTTCACCGTTTTCTTACAGTATAACCATTCCAAACATGCAAAATCTCTAATTTAAATATGGCTGTTTGCGGCTGGAGTAATTTACATAATGACTGTTAGTTGATCACCCGCAAATTGTGAAATGATAACGTGTGCAAATACTTTGGTTGCGCCCGCAAAATAACACGCCATATTTGGGATCTTAGTAAATCGACCCCTTAGTCTTTGCTCCGTGGTGTTTCCTGAGTTCTTGTGAAAACTTTCACCAGTAAATGTTCACTGAAAAATTGTGTATATTTCAATTGTTTTTTTCCCTGTTGTACCTGACTATTTATCAGTCCATATTTGCAAAAGAAAGTCAGTCTCACCAGTGTCCCGTGTACTTGTCCTTGCAAGGAACTGTGAGTGAGGATCATAGGGTTATGAAAAATGTCGCTCAGCTAGGTAGCTTTGATGTCACTGAACCCACAGTTTCTTGCAAGTACATGTCACCACAATTTTAGAATTATTTGTTTTCTTACCAACAAACTTGAGCGCAAATGAACCAAGTGGTCGTTAATTTGCGCTCAAATTATCACCTCGTATATTTTACAATACTTTTATAGTATTTTTTGTAAGGAGTGTGATCTGAAGAAAGCTTTCATATCTATTGAAACTAAATAAAAAATCAGGTTCTAATGGATTCAAAAGGTGTGAAAGCTCACTAATAGTAACAATTTGTTTCAACTTTACCATTAGGTGCGGTATACAAGAAAAGATGGGATTTGTACTTAACAGAATGCTTCCATAGCACTCTAATTTGCATCTGCGATAATTTAAAGGGATAGTTTGGAATTTTGGACATAATGTCTCAATTACGACTTACCCATGATGTAGTTGATTGATGGAAACCATTTTCAGCTAATTCCATGCTGTCCCTTCTTTTGGACATACACACATTGCTAATGCTACCGCAACTAGTAGCATCCACTACCAAACGCACTTAAACACTCCAAGGTGCACCCAAAGCCAATAAAATACGATGACAGTCTATCGGTTATTTTCAGTGATTATACCATCATTTTTCAAGTCAAACTATCGTTGAATCCTTTACTTTGTGCTCACCTAAATTCTCAGTGGAAGTACGGCGTTAGTTTAGTAGGTAACGTAAAGTAGCCTATAGCTCTGCCGGCCAAAAACAATATCGCGCGTGTGAAAGAATCAGACTCGTAGTATTGTTAGCTAACGTTCAGGTAAGATGGTATTTCGGTGTGTATTTCAAGGTTTTTCAAATCATGAAAAAAAAAATGGGCACCACAAAGTTTTCACCGATTTCCAGTGGAAGATCAACAAAGAAAACAGCTGTGGCTTCTTGCTGCTCGCATGGATGTCACCAATTGAGACTCTAAAAAAGTTTGTAGTGACCATTTCACGGAGAATGACTGTGAAAATCAAAAAAGGAGACTGCTGTGCCATCACCTGTTTTTCTTCATGCACCGAAAACAACTGACGAGAAGGTAACTAATAAATGATTGCATGCGTGATCTATCTATTCAATTTAGCTAGCTAGTTGCCACGATTGGGAAGTCATGGAAGTGGTCAAACTTTTCCTGCAAATTGGTAGCCAGTGTGCTTGCTTGTATATGCTCTGTTATTCTGTAGCATGTTTGTGTTTAGCTGACTTGTTGTCTACCAAATATGTAACTTTACGGCAAAACGGATTGTGTCGGCAACTGTGGAGTACAGCAGATAGCCTACAGGCAGATACCCTTTTAGCGTCTGCTATTACCCTTTTAGCGTCTGCAGTTACCCATTTAGCGTCTGCTAAATGCCTATAATGTAATGTAATGTACCCTGGCTAATCTAGAGCTAGCTCCGCCGCCGTACTTCCACTGATAATTTTAGGTGAGCACAAAGTAAAGGATTCAACGATAGTTTGACTTGGAAAATGATGCTATAATCACTGAAAATAACCCCGATAGACTGTCGTCGTATTTTATTTGCTTTGGGTGCACTGTGGAGTGTTTAAGTGCGTTTGGTAGTGGATGCTACTAGTTTCCTACGAGTTGCGCTAGCATTAGCAATGTGTGTATGTCCAAAAGAAGGGACAGCATGGAATTATCTGAAAATGGTTCCCATCAATAAACTACATCATGGGTAAGTCGTAATTGAGACATTATGTCCAAAATTCCAAACTATCCCTTTAAGAGTACTTGCAGAAGAATCATTTGATGATTACTGCACAGTTGTTACTTAAAAATGTCTATTTGAAGACGATTTGAAGAGAACAGGTCTATAGTTGTTTGAAAGTGAACCACAGGGAATGTGTGTACTGTGGGCTGTGCAAGGCTGATTCATAAATGACTGGAATGTATAAACAAACCCTTTTCCTGGGGTTGTTTTTTCCACAGAAAAAAACCATGTAACATTTAAAGCCATATCGAGGTCTCTTTGTGTATTTATTTATTTTGGTTTTTTTATAGATCAAATCACTTCTCCTGATGCTCGTCCTACCATTACTACCCCTGACCGCAAACCCCCACCGGCCGGACCATGTCGGGTGGACCAGGCCAAGTGTCCAAGTGGAGAGTGCATTCCCCGGGACTACCTCTGCGACGGAGAGAAGGACTGCCCTGATGGCAGCGATGAGATCAAGTGTGGTGAGACTCTTACACGCCCACGCACACACACTTACACACAGCGCTTGGCCTGGTATAATAGTCTGCTAGAAGCTTGCATACCTACATACCTACATGCATATTTAACAGGCAAGATCTGGCAAGGGGGATTGAACCACAATCCATCTGCACATCAAAACGCACTCCTGAGCAGTGTGTTCAGCTAAAGACACATGCCCCCAGCTAAGGGGCTAAAAACTGCTTTTTAAAGTCTCAGGGAGTGATTTTACTCGCAACAGCCTACGTACTACTGGCAAAATGACCATGCTCTACTACACACATTATTACAGTATCATTACTGACATTATTCATAGTTTATTGTGACATCATACGTGTTCAGTGAGCACATTATCCTTTAGAGGGCAACAGTGAGCCAAATAGTGGTACCACACCCGCAGTGGGAAAGCAGCCTATTGCAGGGCACACACACATATACTTGCACAAACACCTGCATGTGCAGGCACATGGAATAAGAGTAGGTCTGCTTGGTAAAGACTGGCCAAAGAATGCCAGTTTGCATCATCATCTGCAGTGGACATGCACACATACACATGGGCGTACACACACACTCACTCAGTCACCTATTAATTCTCTTGCCTTCTCAGTGCTAACCCAGTACATTACAAAAATTGACCCCTGTATTGACACAACCCTGGCCTCCTTCTGTTGCCCAGCGATATCCTCCTGTTTTCCCTCCAACAGGAACCCCCTCCCCCTGTGAGCCCAACGAGTTCAAGTGCCAGAACGGTCGCTGCGCCCTGAAGCTGTGGAGGTGCGATGGGGATAACGACTGTGGGGACAACTCTGACGAAAGCTACTGCCGTAAGCCCCGCCTGCTTCCTCTTCCTGAATTGCGGGGGACTCCTCTGACTCGAACACCATGTGGTAGTTAGACCAGTGCACTACGGCAAAATTGGAGAAAAATGTCAGTTTGATTACTCACAAGCAGTAGCCAGAAATGTTTTCACAGTGTGGTGGCTTGGGCAGCAGGTCACATTTTGCACTAGTTGGTCGTACTGTAGTAGTGTCGGACATTGCTGCTGATGCTCTTGTCAAGCTTCATTAATGTTGTTATTGTGATTAGAAATGCGCATTAAACAGTCATGAGCTGAAAATAGTTTGTCAGATTTAAATAGTAGTAACAAGCTTTTTGGTCGTCTTTTTTTTTACAAATGTTTTTTTATGTTAATTGTCATGAGTAAGTGTTGTTCATTTACCTTTATGTGAATGGTGAAATAACATTGCTGTCCGTGAAGATTAGCATGTAGCATATTAGTATTAAAAGCAGTATTTTGTTTCCTTTGGGGAATTTTATCCACATTATACTGTATAATACCTCAGTCTTGCAGCAACTGTTTTCTGAGTGGCCAGTTATAAAAACAGTGTATGCTTAAGTGTATGCGTATGATTTGTGTTTCTCCAGCTACCAAAGGTCCGGGAGACACCTGTGCCCCTGAGCAGTTTGTGTGCCTGGGTGACCACACCTGTATCCCGGCCAGCTACCAGTGCGATGAGGAGCCAGACTGCGTCGACCGCTCAGACGAGGTTGCCTGCGGTAAGCTCCCGGCCACGCCCCAGTAGCCTCTCACTACTGACTAATATCTCCCACCCCTCTGCATGCCCCCACTTAAGAATTTCCCCTCAGGGTCCTTTTGAGAGAGCTCCAGCTTGCAGTAGTGCTGTCAGCCATGGGCAAGAAAGTTGTTAAAAGGCATTGTTTGCCAATTGACTCTGAGGGCATAACAGCCAGAAATTACATAACTTGTACTTGGCTTGTACGGGCTATGGTTTATTAAATCTCATTTAAAACTTTGAACTTAAAATTTTAATTTTAAACTATGTACATTTTTCATTTGGCAATACTATAGGAGCTCTCTTTCAAAATAGATTTGGTGCGTATGTGAACTGAGGGTTGGTCTGGCATCATTGATGATTTAAAGAGTAACAAAGCACGCTGGTTTAGCTAGAAAAATGCAAAAATCTGGGCGTGGTAATAATATAGCGGCTGAGCTCCAGGTATCAAACCACGCTCCAGCTATTTTTTTCACTAGTAGCCTATAGCTCAATCTACTCTGCACAGCACTCACAGCGGCTGCTTTGTTCCACTACCTCTCTCACTCATACACACACAAACAAACATGCTAGCTCCAGCTGCTGCCGAGCCCCAAGTAGCTCCATAGTGCGCCATAGTAAATAATTGTGGCACACGTGGTTTTGTTAAAAATAATTATTTCTTGATGAGGGATTTTTTTTTTCTCAGAATGAATTTACTTCAATTAAAGGTTGCATTTTTCTCATTTTCTTCAGTGTGAGATTAAGCTAATTCACCAAACGGTGAATTTTTTATAACTATTTTTACTCATCTTTACCAGGGGTGCCAATAATTGTGGAGGACACTGTATGTATATATACAGATCCTTTCCAAAAAATTAGAATATCATGGAAAAGTTGTTTTTTTTCCATAATTCCATTCAAAAAGTGAAACTTTCATAGATTATAGATTCTTTACACACAAAGTGAAATATTTCTAGCCTATTTGTTTAATTTTTCATAATTTTGGCTTACAGCTCCAGAAAACCCCCAAAACAGTATTTCAAGAAATTAGAATAGTGTGTCGAAAATCAGCATTTACTTCAGTTATTTCAGAGAATGAATGTTTTAGACTGAGTGTCACACTATCTAATTTACTCAAAACACCTGCAAAGTTTATCTCAGTTTGATTCGGTATGAGGAAGACTGCAGACTTGACAATTGGCCAGAAGACCATCATTGACACCCTCCAGAAGATGGGTAAGCCACAAAAGGTCATCGCTAAGGAGGCTGGCTGTTCACAGAGTGCAGTGTCCAAGCATATCAATAGAAAGTTTAGTGGAAGGGAAAAATGTGGCAGGAGAAGGTGCACAAGCAAAAGAGATGACCGTAGGCTTCAGCGGATTGTCAAGCAAAGAGAATGAGTGGAGTGGCTTGACTCGAGGAATCCGACAGTTGTAGCCCATGTCCTGGATACGTCTGTACGTGGTGGTTTTTGAAGCACTGACTCCAGCCTCAGTCCACTCCCTCTGCATCTCCGCCAAATTTTGGAATCGTCTTTGCTTGACAATCCGCTGAAGCCTACGGTCATCTCTTTTGCTTGTGCACCTTCTCCTGCCACATTTTTCCCTTCCACTAAACTTTCTATTGATATGCTTGGACACTGCACTCTGTGAACAGCCAGCCTCCTTAGCGATGACCTTTTGTGGCTTACCCATCTTCTGGAGGGTGTCAATGATGGTCTTCTGGCCAATTGTCAAGTCTGCAGTCTTCCCCATACTGAACCAAACTGAGATAAACTTTGCAGGTGTTTTGAGTAAATTAGATGATAGTGTGACACTCAGTCTAAAACATTCATTCTCTGAAATAACTGAAGTAAATGCAGATTTTCGACACACTATTCTAATTTCTTGAAATACTGTTTTGGGGGTTTTCTGGAGCTGTAAGCCAAAATTATGAAAAATGAAACAAATAAAGGCTAGAAATATTTCACTTTGTGTGTAATGAATCTATAGTCTATGAAAGTTTCACTTTTTGAATGGAATTATGGGGAAAAAAAACTACTTTTCCATGATATTCTAATTTTTTGGAAAGGATCTGTATATATATATAATATAACTAGAATATTCAAAAAAGATAAACTGTAAACTGGCTATATATATCGCTCGCTCTCTCCTATCTCCTATCTCCTCTGCACGCAGATAAACCGCTGAGATTCGCTTTTATAGCTGGGGCGTAGCCCGACCTCGCTCCAAAACTTCAGGGCGTAGCTGTACAGGTTTCAATTTCATCACCGGGAGGAATACGTCAGCTGAATGAAGTTTCTGGCCAATGACAGACTGGACGTGCAGTACCTAACATTTTACCACTAGAGACACTTTTGAGCCAGATCCTTTGGGTTAACGCTGTTTTGCACTGACTGCAGTAAAATGTCAATATTTGGGCCAGAATCAATCAGTAACACTTAGAAAAAACCAAATGTATCAGTTCTCATCTAAAATAAGTGGTTTTAGTGCTTTGTTACCCTTTAATCACCTTTTCTTTCTCTCTTTGACCCCCTAATCCCCCTCAGCACCCCCCGTGGTGACCAGCCCCCCAGAAGAGCTGATCACAGTGGCACGTGGGGAGACGGTGACCTTCACCTGCATGGCCGTGGGTGTCCCCACCCCCATTATCACCTGGAGGCTCAACTGGGGTCACATCCCCACCAGTAGCAGGTGAGCAAGATCAACTGGGGTCACATCCCCACCAGTAGCAGGTGAGCAAGATCAACTGGGGTCACATCCCCACCAGTAGCAGGTGAGCAAGATCAACTGGGGTCACATCCACACCAGTAGCAGGTGAGCAAGATCAACTGGGGTCACATCCCGACGGGTAGCAGGTCAGCAGGCTCAATTGGGGTCACATCCCCACAAGTAGCAGGTGAGCGGACTCTATTGGGGTCACATCCCCATAAGTAGCAGGTGAACAGACTGAACTGGGGTCTCATCCCCACCAGTAGCAGGTGAGCAAGATCAACTGGGGTCACATCCACACCAGTAGCAGGTGAGCAAGATCAACTGGGGTCACATCCCGACGGGTAGCAGGTCAGCGGGCTCAATCGGGGTCACATCCCCACAAGTAGCAGGTGAGCGGACTCTATTGGGGTCACATCTCCATCAGTAGTAGGTGAACAGACTGAACTGGGGTCTCATCCCCACCAGTAGCAGGTGAGTCTGTGCCCTGTCACAATCCAGCACACAGTCTATGAGCTCATTTGATTAATGCATCACGCTGCATGGTCATTCGGTTAAGGCACCACGCTGCATGGTCATTCGGTTAAGGCACCACGCTGTGGCTCATTCGGTTAAGGCACCATGCTGTGGCTCATTCAGTTCAGGCACCACGTTGTGGGCTCATTCGCTGTGTTGCACAGATTGAATCCAGTCCGTGCCAGTGCTGACTGTGGCCAGCAGCTCCAGAGGACGACACTTAATCACCCAGGGTACAGGAGGGTTCAGTTGGTTAGGGGTCCGCTTTTGTAGTCTAGAGACTAGATGCTGGTCAGACGGGCCCCCATGGGCTGCCTGCCAAAAGCCGCATATGAAATGTTTTGATCCGACCCTGACTCAATTGGATGTTCCAAATTAAGGTGGGGATTGGATATACTTAGCCCCATGTTGGGTGCCAAATTTAAAAAAATAATAAATAAGATCTGTGAGGACAGTTTACAGTGGCTTAGGCTGGTTGCAGTGGTGATGGCTTTAAACATGGTTTTGTGGGAAACTGGAATTGATGGAGTCCACTGAAAACTGAAAAAAATGTTTGTTGCATTAGGCTTGTTCTCAGCCCAAACAGAGGTTTTACTGTGAGACTAACTCATAATGACATGGGTACTACATAAGAGAGATTACTGATAATGAATTGTTAAGTGTAATTCTCTATTCTGATGCTAGACTACAGGAATGCAGAAATAAATAATGTGAACTTCATAAAATGAATGTCATGTGCTTAATTTCATGAGCAAAAGGGAAATTAAGTGCCTGAACACTGGAAATACTGTCACTTGATTTGTCATTTGATGTTGCCTACAACAAAATAAAAATAAAATGTTAAAATTAGATTTTTTGCTGTTGTGGATGTTACTGACTGCTAGGAGTTACTGAGTTGAATTAGACCAGGGTTAAGAGGGTCTGTCATTTGAACGGAACGTTTGGCTCCTGTGTACCCAGAATCACCATGACCAGTGATAGCGGTCACGGAACCTTGATCATCCGGGACGTGAAGGATCCGGACCAAGGAGCGTACACCTGTGAGGCTATCAACGCCAAGGGCATGGTGTTCGGGATCCCCGACGGGGTTCTGAGTCTCAACCAGAAAGCAGGTACGCCCAGTGCCTCCCCAAAACTCAACCCCACCTTTGTCCACACCCCTCTGCATCATACTGAGGTGGCGGTTCCTCCTCTCCAGAGATGAGGCTCAGGGAGGAGTGTGAGAGAGGGTTTCAGTGGCCTGTTGCGTGCGGCCTTGTGTGGCTTCCTGCCACAGTCAATCCTGTGCCTGTGTCCCTTATTGTTTGTCTGTTTGAATCCTCTCTCGCGGCTCCAGGTAACTGTCCTGATGGGCAATTCAGCGTCGCTAGAAACTCACGCTGCGTCTCCTGCTTCTGCTTTGGCATCACCAAGACCTGCCAGAGCACCGGCCGTCACCGCAGCCAAATCCGACTGCGCTTCGACAAAGAGGGAGACTTCAAAGGTACCGACCCACCCCCCCGGTTTCCAATCCTGACCACGAAGGTCTCTCTTCAGTGTCACGTCTTTAACCTCCCTCCCTCGGTTCTCCCCCTTCTACCAGGGGTCAATGTGTCATTCTCTTCCCGGCCGACATCGCCCCCTCTCACCAGTAACCAATACCAGATCAATCCCAAATCTGAGGAGTTCCAGCTTGTGGATCTGTCCCGTCGTTTCCTGAGCTTGGATTCCCGCTGGACACTGCCTCGCCAGTTCCTAGGAAACAAGGTGGGGCTGTCACTGCGCGAACACCACAGCTGAAAAATTAGCTTTACATTGGCTGTACATTATAATGTTTAATTTCTGTATACCTACATCATAAGCCACACTGTGACATAATGGATTTTAACATGTGTATGTAGTGTAGCTGCTACTGTATACCGTATTATATAATGGTGCAGAAGCATCTGACTTCCCAATGATACCACAGAAACGTGATGCAAAGCAGAGACTTTGCTGTGTGTACCAGAGGGGGTCCTGGCTACAGTCTAATTAATACACCACATCATGTTTTGTGCTGTTATACAATGCTCAACTGCAACCCCATGAAGTGTGATGCATCAGTTTTGAGACTGAATTCAGACCTGTCTGTGCTCAGATTGACTCCTACGGGGGGTTCCTGAGGTATAAAGTGCGCTACACGCTGCCCCGGGGGGAGACGGAGCCTCAGGAAAAGCCAGAGGTCGTCCTCGTGGGGAACGGGCAACGACTTATCTACCGCCGGAGCAACCCCACGCCCCCTCGAGCGATAAATCAGAAAGCCATCAGGTTCACAGAGGTAAGGCTCTGTTTGCTTCTCATCTACAGGAGCTACACCAGAGTTATCTTTTTAATGTATGCCAAACACTGCACGTACACGTACTGATTTATTAATTTATTATTGTATTTACTACAGTGTATTACAAATATGTGAATTGTAAAATATTATCTACAATACAACCATTGAGTCTTACTAATATTAGAACTGACATTTGTTATTGAAATATTTTTCTTCACATCTGTGATGTAAATGTTCATGCCTAGCAATGATTTGAATAAGGACTGTGTTCTGATACATAAGGAGAATGGTAAAATACTGTCTGGTAGAAAGATGTCTAGTTCTGAGAAAAATGCTGCTGCAGATCTGTGCTTTAGAAGAAAGATGCATCTTAAATCTTAATTAATCACATTTTGTTATAACTGTAGATTAGATTATAAAGGACCTTTAGATCATGTAACGTGGCCTTGTTTAAATGGCTGCAAGGCCAAAATGAATGGCATGACTCATTTGACCGGGGAGTAAGTTCCAAAAATAAACTCCAGATTCCAAAAACGGCATTGTTTGTCTATGTTGCCATGGCTAACAATTGTGGCGTATAGTTCTGCCTGCAGAAAATGCATCACAAGGTAGTCAGTGTAATGTGTTATTGTGACCCAACAACACATTACACTGTTTCTATCTTGCATCTCGGGACCTTGGAAATGAAGGAAATTAAAACCTACCATAATCTTGAAATATAGCTTCCCAATCAGTCAGCTTTTAGCGCTGAAAGGTTAAGACCATGGTAGTGTTTTGGTTGGACACATTTAATGCAATATCAAATTATACAGAATTTATTTGACCACATGACTAAGCCTGTCTTTTGTGGTATTTTGACCTTTAATTTCATGCACAGGGAAATATAGGCGCATAACACTAAATATGCATAACTTCAGTATTTCCGGCTGTATGAAATGGATGCTATATTGAAGTTGTGTAAGTCTGATAGATGCCTATAATGTAATGAGGAACACTCCATCAGGAACACTGGCAGCATTCGTCCGGGCGGCCAGTGACCCGCCAGGACCTGATGATGGTCTTGGTTAAACTGGACAGCATCAACATTCGCACCATGTATGACAAGCGCATGGTCACCTTGGCCCTGAGCGACATCGCCATGGACACCACCAGCATGGAGAGTAGCAGCCTGGGCCCTGCCCAAGAGGTGGAGGAGTGCAGGTGAAAGTTGTGGTGGGGGGGTGGGGGGTCAGCACAAGGACAATACAGTCTTTTGGTCCTGTTCAGATCTTACTTACTGTGTGCAAGTAAAGCCTGTTTTGAGAGAAGCAGCGTATCACTTATTATTAAATGGATCCCAGTAAAAAAGCACTAATTTCAGCCATGAAGATGTCCACACCATCTCTGCATCACATAATTATTGAAAGCCCTTTTTTAATTATTTAAATTTCCCAACAATATCTTAAAACTGCATTTAAAATATCCCCTTCTGCGGTCTCCAATATTGGCACAATATTGATGTTTCATTAAATGTTTTATTAGGTTGTCAGCCATGCTGCATTGTTTCCACAACTAATCTCTCCAGTTAATTTATTTAGTTTTCTTTTTTCTTCGATTTAAGTTATCAGCTATGTTCACTTTCTGAATTGTAAACTGCCAAGTAAGGTTTCCCTTAAGATCAACTTGATAGAAATGGACTGATTTTAAAAAGCATGTTTCTCCCTGTGGAAGCACACCTGGACGTCTGCATTCCCATAGTGACCTGGAGGCTTATGGTCATTATTTCACAGGTGTCCCAAAGGGTACTCAGGCCTGTCCTGTGAGGTCTGTTCTGCTGGGTTTGAGCGAGTGCCAGGTGGGTCTTACCTGGGCACCTGTTCCGGCTGCAACTGTAACGGACACGCCAGCACCTGCGACACCGTCAGTGGACACTGTCTGGTGAGAATAGCCCAAGCGTCAAGTGTGAAGTGTGACTTGTTTTAAAAATGATTTTGGCACTCAATGCGGGTGCATATATCCAATCCAATTCCCACCCTAATTTTGAATATCCAGTTACTTCTGACTGCAGCCGCATTGATGTGCAAACCTCACAGCCAACTCGGGAGAGTATAGATATCCGCGGTTGTCCTCTGAAACACTGGGTGTCATTACTACTTGTCACGCCGCAGACTACAGCGAAGATGTTGCTATATGTTGTTAACCCATAGAAGTGTACAGGCACCTGGTACGCTGACATAATCACTGTAGGCGTACGAGGTGCGTGAGCACTGATTTAGGATCCTGCTATGCCTGAGGTAATTATGTTGGCGTACCAGGTGACAGAGCACTGATTTAGGATCCTTGCATGAATACAGTAATTATGTCACCCATTTTTTAAATTTCTTATACAATTGCATTCAAAACTATTCAATCCCCTTCACTTTTTGCACACTTTATTGTGTTGTAGATTTAATTTTAAATGGATGAAATTGCCATTTTTGCCCATCAATCTACACTCAATAACCCATAATGACAAAGTGAAAACATGTTTTTAGCAACCATCACTCTACGGCCAGATATGGAGTAGATATGGATGGATCACTTTAAGGGTTTCTTCTCCTGACTCATTTTCCTAAAGAACTCTATGGGGGAAAAAAGTCTGGAGACGAAACCCTTAAAGTGATCCATCCATATCTACTCCATATCTGGCCGTAGAGTGATGGCTTGGGGCTCGTTTGATACCTTAGACCGTTGATGACTTACAGCCAAAGAACTTTATAACTTAATAACGGACACGCGAGTGAATACTCTGCATCAGTATTAGGCTGGTCTCAGGAAGGTATGGCTCGTCACTTAGAAGCAAACTTTAAACAGCATCTAAGTGTATGCAATGGAACTCAGATATAACATGTAGCCTAACTAAGTGTTCTTTAAAAAATTAAAGAAGCAAATGTTCAAACATTTTCATTACTGGAACTCGTCTAGTCATCAAGGGTCTGACGTATCAAACAAGCCTTAAACCATCACTCTGCTGCCAGATATGCAGTAGATATGGATGGATCACTTGAAGGGTTGTTTCTCCTGACAAATTTTCCTATTGAACTCTATGGAAAAATAAGTCAGGAGAAGAAACCCTTCAAGTTATCCATCCATATCTACTGTGTTTCTGGCAGCAGAGTGATGGTTTAAGGCTTGTTTGATACGTCAGACCCTTGTTGACTTAGAGCCATTTAGCCAACCATGTGTTCCACACTGTTCCAGTGTAATTTAAAGCTAAATCTAGTCCCACCCCCCAATTCCCATAGAGATCCATTCAAATGCAGAGGTTATAGTATCGCTTCTAAGAGTACCTGGAAATAAGATATCAGGAGTCTTTTGATATCCTTTTATCCAGTCATGATGGCATCACCTTTTTACCTGACTAGATTAAGCTGTTAATTACACTGTAATAGTATGGAACCCATGGTTGGCCAAATGGCAGTAGGTCGCCAAGTGTCTGAGGTATCAAACGAGCCTCAAACCATCACTCTGCTGCCAGATATGCAATAGATATGGATGGATCACTTTAAGGGTTGTTCCTCCTAACTTATTTTCCTATTGAACTCTATGGAAAAATAAGACAGTAGAAACAACCTTCCAAGTGATCCACCCATATCTACTGCATATCTGACATCCCCCCACCCCACCCACAGCACCCTCAATAATTATGTTTCTCGGAACTGGGCTTGTAACTCTGAGCCTAAGTTGTAGTGTAAATGGCTCCTGGATCAGTGCTTAGCATCAATGACTGCAAGCATCTAATTGCCTAATTTCCACTACTACGTTGACAGGAATTATATAAGTTCCTATATCTTACGCTGATAACTAGCCAGCGTTGTAAAACAGTGTGACCCAAACATTCAAAGATGAACGTCTTAATCACATGCTTTGGTGCTTAATTACAATGTGCAACCCCGAAAAAACCCTTGTCATACATTGTAATTAAGTAAGCATCAAGTGCACCTTTTGTAATTAAATACTTTACGGTCTAGCAAAGTGTTATCATCCCAGGTACAGAAGTAGCAATTTGAAGCATTTTGAATGACAATATCCTGTAGACCTGTATAAGCCTGAGGTGCTAATCTTCCCTCAGAGTTGCCGTCACAACACCGAGGGGCCGACATGTGATAAGTGCCAACCGGGTTTTTTTTGGCAACGCTCTGCAAGGTCGACCAGATGACTGCAAACCCTGCCCGTGCCCGTACCCGGAGACGTCCCGCCGGTACGGCTCCACCAGCCAATCATTCCACAACCGCCGCAGAAACACAAACAGGACAGTGCGCTGCAGTGTCATGCCACAACTGTGTCTTCACAGAGGATGGCATAAGTACATTCAGCAGCTGGGAGTTTATTGGGGTCTTTTTGGAACCCTTTCACATTATTGAGGTCCCTGGTCTTTGGCAAAGAGAAAAACATAGTATAGCGCATCCAAACGATGAAAAAATAAAGGATACCCGCACATCAGCAAGTGCTCCTTGTGGTTTATTCAATATGCAACGTTTATGAACTCTTGGGTCGAAACATTACATATTAAATAACCACATGGGAGCATTTGTTGGTGTGTGGTTATCCTTTTTTTTTTTTTTTTAAGTTTTAGGCCATGCAGTATTAAGGTGAAATTCACCTGTTATTACACTTCTGTTAAATATGTAAGAACTGTGTAATTGCAAGTGTGTGCTGTGAAATAGCGGTTTCATGCAAGTTGTGTAATTACATTGTGTAAAAACGTTGAGCAGGGAATGGTGGTTAAGTGTCGTCTGTTACTGCGGTTAAATTAAATTAGGGTTGAGATAATGTTAGAGGATTGCCTTGAGAGGGCTAGAGAGCAGTTAGGATGAAGGTAATTTAAATGCACTGTATACAGTATGTACAGTATGCGGCTATGCTCTACACAATTAATTACAATACTGTTAAACTGGTGTAAGGTGAAATTTATATAAAGCCTTATTATTTTTTATCATTCAGCTGAATGAACTTGGAAAAAGACTTGGGGTTTCAAAATACATGCTATAAATATTCCCATCCAGGAGCTAGAATGGAAAAAGCGTTGCACTGCTGAATTCACACGTTGCGTGTGTGTGCGTGCAAGTGCGTGGACATATAAAATTGTGTACATATATACATACAAACTTGCCTGCGCGAGTGTGTGCTTGTGTGGTATGTGTTTGTGTGACTGTATGTCTGTGGGCCCTGCCATGGACACTGATGTTTTGCTCATTGTATTGAGTTTGGCTTTGTGCCCTTTGCTGGGCCTGTGTGTGTTTAAAGGTTCTCTGCCACCTGCTTCCTTGACCATGACTTCCAGGCCACATGTGACGACTGCAGGACTGGCTACACCGGACGCCGGTGTGATCGGTGAGGAAGTGAAATCATTACGACTGCTGAAGCAGAGTGGACAGCGATAGGTTCTAATATGTGCACTTGTACATAGACTTGTTTGATCTGTTTGTATGTATCTATGGTAAACTTTCAATAATCGTCTAAGAAACCTGAGGAAGTCCATTTAGGTTTTAATGTCCCTTAGGAACAGATTAAATATGAGCATTTAAGCTTGTAGTCCTTTTACCCTTCAGTAAATGTGCATATAATGTCCTTTTTCTCTTGGACAAATTTACAGTAATAGGATGTGTTCTCTTTACTGAACAAGTCTTGACTATGAAAAGATTGATGCTATAATATTACAATATGAATTTATGGGCTGTTGTTTGAATCTTGGAGAGTTTGTGTGTGTCCATGTGTCTTACTCCATTTTGTATTACTCAGCTGTGCACCTGGCTACCAGGGAAATCCCCTTCAACCAAATGGCAAATGTGTTCCTAATGGTGAGTTTCCCTTCCTGTAGTGTGATTCTCCACCTGATTCACTGTATGTCAAAATTTCAAGTTCCCTACTTATCTGAGAAAGCTCAGTGCATTTTGATTAAAATGAAAATGATTAATTAAAGATTACATTTTTGGGTGAATTTCTGAGAAAAATATCTAATATTTGAGGCATTAAAAGCCTTTGGGGTATTCTTTTGGAGCACTGATGAGAGTGAGAACTCATTGTCCTTTTCCCATTCACAGCAAGCCCTGTAGTAATCCCCAGTAGGCTCAAGTGTGACAGCAGAGGGGTGGTGAACTCAAACAGCAGACCATGCAGCTGCAAGGTAATGTCCTCAATCTCTCATTACATTACGTGACATTACATTATAATCACTTAGCAGACAGTTAAATTAGTTAATTTTAGTGCTCACACAACATTTTGTAAAGGGAAAATATATTTTCATTTCATTGTCAGTCAAAGTTAAGGACAAAATTAATTTTGCTAAAAGGGATAGTTCGGAATTTTGGACTCAATTACGACTTACCCATGATGTAGTTGATTGATGGAAACCATTTTCAGCTAATTCCATGCTGTCCCTTCTTTTGGACATACCCACGTTGCTAATGCTAGCACAACTCTATGGTAACCGGTAGCATCCACTACCAAACGCACTTAAACACTCCACAGTGCACCCAAAGCAAATAAAATACAACGACAGTCTATCTGGGTTATTTTGAGTGTTTATACCATCATTTTTGAAGTCAAACTATCGTTGAATCCTTTACTTTGTGCTGACCTATATTCTCTGTGGAAGTACGGCGGCGATACTTTACGTTATCTACGAATGTAGTGCCGGCACTGGTCGACTATAACAACAAAGAAGAGCAACAAGTTGCAATGGCCACGTTCACTCTGCCGCCGTACTTCCCCAGAGAATATAGGTCAGCACAAAGTAAAAGATTCAACGATAGTTTGACTTCAAAAATGATGGTATTAACACTCAAAATAACCACGATAGACTGTCGTCGTATTTTATTTGCTTTGGGTGCACTGTGGAGTGTTCAAGTGCGTTTGATAGTGGATGTTACCGGTTACCATAGAGTTGCGCTAGCATTAGCAACGTGTGTATGTCCAAAAGAAGGGACAGCACGGAATTAGCTGAAAATGGTTTCCATCAATCAACTACATCATGGGTAAGTCGTAATGGAGACATTATGTCCAAAATTCTGAACTATCCCTTTAAGTTTTTCTGCCCTTTTCATCTAGCCCAGGGTTGATTGGATTACGTACAGCCCTTTTTACTCAAATCATGGTCCTCAAAGGCTGAGAATGACAGGTTTTCCACCATCCCCTTTACCTGGGAGCCAGGTGTGAAGACAGTAACCCCTTTCACACATGCAGCCTTATCCGTAAATTTTCCAGAACATTGCCAGATAGGGGTCATGTGTGAATAAGAGCCGAAGTCGAAATTCCGGAATATCCGCGCCGGCAATTTGCCGGCAAAAGACCTAGTGAGGTTTCCGTAAAAGTTCCGTATCGATGTGACGTGTGAACAAAGCCAGAACATTACCGGATCAATCACGCATGCCATGGGGTCGCTCCCGTATCCACATTCGTCTCGCCGAGCCCCGAGCCACATGAAAGACTTGTACAGCCTCTAGCCGCCACAGGCGACGTCTCCGGCTTTGAGCCAAGCTAAAGCGGAGTTGTTCCCGACTTATCCTGATTTTTTCGTTAAGTTTTTGTTTACGAATGGTGTTTCGTGATTGGAACAGATGTATTATTGCCAGCGTTTGCCTCGAAAATGTATAAATAAACAAGAGTAACTGTAGTACAACTGCACACTCTGTCACTTCATCACCCGCCATTTTTTCAGTAGTAGGCTAAGTACACAAACGTATCCTAGCAACATAGGGTAGAGCGTTGGTTGTATGAACGCTACCAATACGGAACATTCCGGAATATTGCTGGATCAACTTTTCCGGTAATGTTCCGTATTGCATGTGTGAAAGAGGCTAGTCTGGCCAATCAGTAGCACTAATTGTTAGTTAATTACGTGGGAGAAAACCAAGGCCAGATTTGAGTATCCATGATATACAGTATTTCTTTGGAAATACAGTTTTCTGACATCAGATTGTGACTATGTTCAAATGCTGATTCAATTACGAATAAAAAAAATAATTTAAAAAAACATGATTGACACATAGAGGCAGTCATTGAGCCAGTGGGGATTGTTCATTCTGTCTTGCAGTCCAATGTGGAGGGAGCACAGTGCCATGAGTGCAAGGCCGGCTCTTTCCACCTGACTGCGGACAACCCTGACGGCTGCCTGCAGTGCTTCTGCATGGGCGTGACCAAGACGTGTGCCAGCTCTACCTGGAACAGAGACCAGGTGAGTCCCCTCCATGCCGACCAGACTGCAGATTAACTCCTACAGGTCAGTTAATAAGAAAGCAACCAGAGCACCACTGGCCTCAGGCTTCAGCATTGTGTTTCCATGTCCCAAAAGGTACAAGTTGGTACCAATGGCCAGATCTTTTCCCTGTCCAATGGAGCAAACACCAGAACCATAACCAATGGAATCGTCCAGAAGGATGGTTCTGAGGTGGCCTTCCGATCCTTCGCTGGTATCCCCAGTGACGTCTACTACTGGGTCCTACCTGAGAGTTTCCGAGGAGACAAGGTGAAGCACCAGATACTTCATCGGCCTCCTCAATCCACTAACATTCTAGGCCTGCTGAATTCAATTAAATGAGATGGATAATAGGAATAATCTACTCATTTAGCCCATGGCTGTGTACCAGACACACATCGGTTTACTGTGTACTTCCATGTTATTAGGTGACAGCTTACGGTGGAGAGCTGCGTTACACTGTACGCTACGAGCCCCGCCAGCGCTTTGTGATAACCACTGGACAGCCAGATGTGATTCTCCAGGGCAATGGCATCTTCCTGGAGCACTTTTCCAAGACCAGACCTCTCTCCCGCACCCCGACAACCATCATTGTGCGATTCAGGGAGGTACGTGTGTGTGCTGCACATGGATTCAATGAAACATCTAGAACTGAGGTCATGCTTTACAGTGCTGCTATACCAGTGGCTCCTCATGTATGTGAAAACTAAGTGATGAACTAATGGAATTGACTGATGCCCACACATGCACATTGACACACATATACACATGCACACAGACACACACACACACACACACACACACACACACACACACACAGACACCATTTGCCTAACTCAACCTCCCTCTCCCAGTCTGCGTGGAAGCGTGCAGATGGACAGCCCTGCACTCGTGAGCACCTCCTTATGGCCCTCGCTGAAACTGCAGTCTTCATGATCAGAGCGACTTACGTCGATAGCATGTCTGGAACCAGGTATGGGGAGAGAGAGTGAAGAAAGGGGCTATGGTGTACTGCAGTAGAAACAGATTGACACAGGAGTGTTATTTTCTATTGTTGTGTGGATTACTCAAAAGATGGCATTGTTTTGTTTATGACAGCTTTCTGTTTGCTTGTCTTAATTTATTCACTTATTCATTCCGTGATTAAATAGCTGAACACCTTCCAAAATCCTTAGACTAGTCTAGACTGAAATAATGGAATGCTTAACACAGGCATGTTCTCCAGTAATTTGGCTGGGCAAATGTGTGCATATATAATTGTACAGTAAATGATAAAAACAATCCCATGCATCTTAAAACAGACCTTCGTCTCACTCAGTTGGTTATGTGTTCTGCAGTATTTCGGACATCCAGATGGACATTGCAGTACCTCACTCCACAGAAAGGGGGCAGGCTCTGGAGGTGGAGGAGTGCGCCTGTCCGCAAGGGTACACAGGGCCCTCGTGTCAGGTAAATGTGTCTGTCTGTACCCTCTGTCCTGGGACAGGGGGAAAACAGGCTAGGATCTGTATTTGATTTTCTGTGTACACTCTGTATACTGCAGTGCCATGCAGTTACAGAATACTGTACAATCGCACATGCTTATACAGAACAGCACAGATGCCTAGACACATACACACATTTTTATTGTGCATAAATGCATAAAAAACTCACCATAATATACACAATACACAAAATACACAAAATTCACACTTTGTGGTGCGTGTTCCTGACATCCTCATCTGTTGATGGCGATTTATTTTCCAGGAGTGTGATGTGGGGTACAGCCGAACGGGATCGGGGCTCTACCTGGGCACCTGTGAGGAGTGTAGTTGCAACGGCTACGCCAGCACTTGTGACCCCGACTCTGGGGACTGCCTGGTGAGAGACGGCGGTTTGCCTGCAGTACTACGACGAGTTGTGCTTGTTCACGTCCAGCAGGATCCTCAGCCCCTATGCTTGTTCGTTGTTTTCCCCAGCAATGCCTTCACAACACAGGGGGTCCAAACTGTGAGCGTTGCATTCCCGGGTTCTACGGTGACCCCAGAACTGGTGGCTCGTCGGCCTGTCAACCTTGCCCCTGCCCTGGGATCTCCCCCAACAACCAGTGAGTTTGGCCTGTCCGCTTGATCCCGGGATGAAGAATTTGCCAAATTTTGCCAAAAACTTTGCCATTGACAAAACCCCCCACTTTGGTGAAGGTACTATTAGGATGAAACATTAATGAGATTTATTCATAGGATGAAATTCCAAGTGTAACACTTATTTATTGCCCCAGAGTTGGACATTGGCTATACCAGACAAGGACTTAATTAATTTAATTCATTTCATTTAATTTAATTAAATGCACCGTCTAGCTCTGACTCGCTCTAGAAGTTGCTGGTGCTTTCCCAAAGACGTGCAGGTTATGCTAATTGAGGGGGGTTGCGTTAACAAGGCGTTGCTGTAAAAGAGCATGCACGCTCAGTCAACCTTACCCTGTATAAATAAAAGTTAAATAAAAAATAAAAAGGAAGGGTTGACGCATGCTGGCCTGTTTCCCCAGGTACTCCCGGCAATGTTACTTGGACTCAGACAACCAGCCGACCTGTGACAGCTGTCCTCCTGGCTTCACTGGCCGGCGCTGTGAGAGGTAAGACTGCCGGTCCTTTGCTCTCAGGGTTGGTTGCTTTACAAATTGCATCCTCTGGGGATTGTGTGGGTGTGCAGGTGAGCATCATGGTTGTTCTTTGTTGGTGGGTGAAACGGTGGTTAAACGCATGTTCGTTAAGTGCTGCGTCGCTGTCTCTGCCTGTCGTGATTGAGGTGGTCTCGGGAGTGTGGTATGGGAGAAGCAAACTCCAATCAATGCCACCCATTCCACGTTGCGCAAAATCTTTACATGGGCTCTCTTCTCTTTGGAAACTCTAAAATTGATCTTAACAACACCTCTTAAACTCTTGTTTCGAGAGCTGCTTTGTGGTGCATCCAATTTCTTCAGGCTGGACAGATTTCAAATTTTCAAGAAAGAGATGTTTCACATAACGGAGTTTTTTCCAAAAAGGGATGTGTTTTCGGGGAGTAAGAAAACAGTTCTGCGAATGGTTGAAGTTGACTGCAGATAAACAAGTGGAGTGAATGGCTTGCCTCTTTGAAAAATGTCATTATTTAATTAAGAATTTATGATTAAAGATTTAAAATACCTACGGCTACTAGTGTCTGTTTTGTTGTATAGATTAACCTGGGAAACATTGTTTTTTTTACCTAGTGAGAATTTTGCGTAAGGTAATGGTATAATTGTATTATGTACATATTATATTAGGGATTTCTTTTGAGAATAGTAATGCTACATGAGTCAACATAGTAGTCACAAGCTTTTGTCCTCTTTTTTCCGTAGAGCAGTTTCTATCAATTGGGTATTACAAGACCATTTTTTCTGTAATTATATTAAAGTAATGTAAATTAATATTCACAGATTATTTTCTGTAAATATTACTTTACAAGTCCTCTGACAAATTTAGCATTTTAGCTTTGCCATGCAGTTACACAATTGGCTTTGCTTGTGTCGCTTGAGTTTCAGAGCTTTGCTAAAATGTTTTGCTTTTGGGAAATGTTTTCTTGCAAAGAAAAGTCATGTTCTTATGTGACAAAAAGTTATTATCTTAGAATGTGACAATATAAGATTATTGTGCAACAAAACATTGTATATAATTAAAATAAATACTTAATTTTAAATCTATTTTATTTCAAAGACTTCTGTCTTATGCATGTTAAGATTCATTTTTATAAACAGATTTCCTTAAAAGTTTTCCACTCGCAATAGAATCACTATTATCTAATGGTGCTCCTATTAACACTATATAGATTATATTTAAGAATGTTAATCTTCTATTTTCATATTTGGAAATTCATTAACAATTTGATAAAATGTTGTTGCATGAGAACATGATACGTTTGCAGTATTCAACCTTTGAAATGCTGTTGGAATATGTGATTTGCATTTATGCCTGTGATGCGAAAACTTTGTTTTCTGGCATAAATGCAGTGGGGCTTTTATCTGGAAATCAAGTTCTGTCTTGTGTATCTTTGCCTCTCCTGGGGAGTGTAAAGATTGTTGGGTTACTGACTGGTGAGTGGACCGGGAAAATTATTTCTTATTCAGCAAAGTGTTCCGAATAAATTTGCTGACTTGAGCTTCCCTGGTGTGTCCCTCGCCATGACTTCCTTGCTCGAAATATGAAAAATGAAGAAAAACAACCTTGATCAAGTGCCAGGACGTGCTGACGCATGGAAAACATGAAGGTTTCATCCCAGTTGGATGCAGTGCGGCAGTGTACAACTTCAGCCTGGAAAAAAAGGTTGTGACGGACAGCAGCGGAGAAGGTAGCTACATAGAGGATGACGATTACCACAGCAGCACGGTGGGCCCCATAGACATTGGGGTTTTGAAAGTCCCCTCGCGCAATCTGTTGTCCACGACCATGCACAGCTTACTTCCTGCCAGAGGGCACACTACTCCCACAGCCCGCGTGGCCAACCCAATAAGCCTGAACCGGACCATCCAGCGGGTCCCGTCCAGGTTCACACCAAGCCCACACGCTCGCCACCACAGCTTCCAGTTCCTGCTGAGGTCATCCATGAACAGCTTCAACCGGCGAATGAGCATGCTGGAGAGCAACAGCTTTGACGTGAAGGAGAGTCTCCATGACATGAGCTTGCAGCAGCATCAGCTGAGCACCCAGCTAGAGAAGCTGGCTAAGATGCTGTCCACTGACGACAAATACGAGAAGATCTCAGCGCTTCAGAAGAACTACACCAACATGGAGGGCAGGCTGAGCCGGCTGGAGGGGAAGCTGGAGATCCTCATCGATGGCTTCACTGCTCTGGCACAGGAAATCAACAAGCTCAAGCGCTCCAAGCATATCTCTCGGTCGACTAAGGAGCAGTACATCCCAACCCTGATCACCACTGTCCCTGCCCCTGCCCTTGCTCCAACAAGAGCCACCAAAAAGACACCGCTGACCACCACTACCACAGCTGTGGTGCCAAGAAGACGAAAGGCTTCCAGGATGTCACCAACATCATCCATCATAACGCAACGGCCAGCAGCTACCCGCCGTCCCGGTAAGAAGCGCAACACACCAGCCACCCCAAAGTCGCCTACAAAATCTCGAACTGTCCAACTAAGAAAAAAACACAAGGCGATGACTCCTGTTACAAAACATCCAGCCACTGCAAAATTACCTGTGCAAAAGCGGACAAGAACTATAAGCAGCGGTAAGAGCAAAACCAGGAAAAATGCCCCAGAGTCGGATACAAAGACTTCAAAGGTTTCAAAAAAGCCTGTTGCCACACCAACCCAGGCCATTCCCATGACCAGCCGCAAATCCAATCGAGCCAGATCAAGACAAACAGGGAGCACCTTGGCTACCACTACATTCCAACTGGTGCCACCATCTCATAAAATCCAGCATCCACCATCTGATTCAAAACCTCTTTCCAGGACCAAGCTAACTAAAAAAAACCAAGACAAGAGAAAGATTCCCAATGATTCCAAGAACTCTGCAAAGCCCAATTCAGGGTCAAAACTGGACAAAACCCAGATTACTACAGCCCTCGTACTTACCAGACCCCCTCTTTTGAAACGTAAAAAATTGAGGCAGAATGATAAGGCACTACCTCCCACCTCATTCCAACTGGTCACACCATCCTATAAAGCCAAAAGTGCTTCAGAATTTGGTACAAAGTCCTCAAAGCAAACGTACACCTCTGCACCGAGTATCATTACTAAATCCACTACCTCCACTACCTCAGCGAAACTGAAAATTAGCACCACTAAACGTCCTATTACTCCAAAGAAAAAGAGGCGTCAGTCAAGGGTCCAGAACCTTCTCGAGCTACTACAAGGAGACCACAGATCTAAAAAGAGACAAAAACAGGATTCCTCTATGCACATTGTTTTAGGAAAGCTTGCTATTCCAATTAAGATCATCCCTGATTATTGACCAGTCTGGCAAAATATCAGTTATCGATTTAATGAGACTCACAAAACCCAAGCTTCTGAAGACATTCTCCAAAATGGCCTTTTCAGTGTGCTCATGGATGACCTGCTCCTCTTTCAAGGGTCAACATAAATGTAATAATCTTCATCTGTGTGTTTTCAATATGTATCATAGTCACCTTTACCATCAGGAATGCTAAAGGATTGTTATGGGCTGAATTTGTAATGATATGTGAACTTATTGATTGTTTGAACATGGTTGTTCCCATGTATTTTAAGGAACCTCTGGTTCTAAAATGAGCAGCTCAATCCATTTTTTTTGGATCATAAACCTATAGATTTGGCTCCCACTGCTTAATTATTATGTACCTTCTTTGAAGGGAGAATACTGTAATTGAAGAGTATTTTTCCAAAACGTTTTCAAGGTGGGTATTATTTTTCTGATAAATGGTTAGATATTTGCAGTTTTACTTTTACACTTTTATTCTTAGGGATTTAAGTATTTTATTGTTTTTCATGCAAAAAAACTCAACCAATTTAAAATAAACAAAAATGTTGATTTTCTCAAAATTGGTCAAAGTGGACTGGGTGAGTTTTGGGAAAACACTCTTCAATTGCTTTCCATTCTCAGCACTTTTGTCAGAAATGAAACCAAAAACAAACAGACAAACTGAAGTGAAGTAATTTATTCATCCAATTACCTAACTACCATTAAATTACAGGAATATTTTATAGCCATGCTCCTATTCATGTACATTTTCAAGCTACAGAATTTTAAAGAACATACATGAATGAATTCATGAATGCAGTGTTGTGAGGTGCCTGAGGAATTCATGCATTATTAGTTACCAGTCATTATTATTTGAACAACTATGACATTATAAATTTCTGTGTGTTTACCGCCATGAGGCATTCTCTTGAACGGTCAAAAAATGTTTTGCATGCAGGTTGGACTACCTCAGAATTTTAAAGTGTACTTTTGAGTTGTAATTGCTGTTTTCAGAAAAAGATATGAACCAAAACTAGAACCATCACCATGGCTGAAAGGTAATTTATTTGTTCAGTGTTTTCAGGGATGCCTAAAACTTTGTTTGACTTACAGCATGGTCACCTCAAGCTTATTTACTTGTCTCATACCTGTAGGCTTGGGGGAGACAGAGAGACATGTCACCCCCAATATTTTCATATTACTTGGTCCCTAGACTAGTATGCTTGTGGGACTTTGACTACACAAGACATGGTGGTCCAGCAGTGCCTCTCCCCCAAAGCTTAAATTAAACCTACGCATGTGACTTGTCTGGATCCATCACTGCCCTGGGGAATCAATTTATGTTGGATGACATACTGTACCAAATTCATACATGCAAAAGTCATGTACACACATTCTTTATTCTGGTCTACTCTATGGCCACTGTAGACCTGTGTTGATTATGAATATGTCTTTGCAAGCAAGGCAGTCAGGACTGTCTTCCTGGTGCTATGTAAATTCTGTTCAGAGTTGCTTAAATTAATACATATTATATATTTTGTATGTTGTGCTAGAGGACCATAAATTGTATCTTTTTTAATAAAAATTATTCAGCTGGCTTTGAGGAGTGCTCACGTTTTTATGCGGGTAGCATAATAAATACTGGAAAGTGATTGAATTTTAAAATACTTATAATATAGTACAGTAAATAAGTACAGAAAATGTATACATCATCCCTGATCTTGTTTCCTTTGAGACAAATCCTAAAGCTAACATAATAATGAAGAGTGAAGATACTTAATATGGAAGCTTTTGTTTTGAAACGTGAAGGAGTCGCTTCTCCTGTGGCAAAAAACCCAAGTCATGGCATTACATGTTTAGTTCCATCCAAGTTATTGTTCAGTTTTCAGCTTGGACAACAGATGAACTTCCACTGTAAGAGGTAAGAACACCACCCCCCCCCCCCCCTTTGAACACCTGCACAGTGGTTATAATCCAATGTGGACTTGGCTTGATAAAGCTCTGTGGACTCTTGCTTGAGTAGCCATTCCTGTGTTCCTCTACTCTATAGTTTCACTGTCATGGAATCATGGGAGGAGTTTCTGAACTACTGGGCCTCTGAAATCGAACCGTCTGTTTGTTCAGCTTCCAGTTCTCTGATTCCTTGCTCAGCTGTTGAAAGAGAACATTTTCTTCTTCTTCCTTAAAGAGAAGGTTTTCTATGCTGGAAACAATTTCATGTGAACTAATAAACAAATAATAAGCAGTGCAATTCAACTTCTATTTGACTGGCTGAAAAGACTTGGCTCATTACCAAATCTTCCTTCTTTCTGGTTTTACCTGCCTCTTGTACTACAGGTGTGACTTCTCTTCTCTCTCCCTTTTACAGGGTAGTTCCAACAATATGTGGATGTTGAAGATTTTGTCCTAATGAAACCCATGTAAATTTATCATGGACAAAAATAGTGTATCTTTCATCTGCGATTATGTGGGAATAATTGTGATCCTTATGGTTCATCTAATTTCCTTTCCACGGGTGTTTCCTCTCTGGTGCTTCCAAAAAAAAAACCTTCATCTGATCTTTTTCCTCTCCTCCTTCTTTGCCTAAAGCACAAGGTCTTGTGTTGACTCAGTTCTTCCTGCGTTTGATGATCAAAGCGCATGTGGTATAAGACAGCTTAGGGAAGTAAAGGGGTTTCAGCCATTTCCAGCCATGTGGCTACATCCTCGTGTCTTTATGTTGGATAAGGCTTGTGATGTAATTGCAGTTACATTTTACAGATAAAGATGAAAAGATGTTGGTTGAGGGCAGATTAAGTTTAGCTTTTGTTTGGATTTGTGAGATCCTGTGACAAATCTGGCCGGTACTCCGCCGATTAAAAATAAATAGTTATTTACAGCTGGTAAATGTTAAGTGTAGGTTGTAAAGAAACAAGTATCACTTAAAAACAGGCTTTACATAGATGATGCACAAATAAAATTATACCTCATTTTTGTATTCCTGAGACTAACACTGATGTTCTCCTCTACTGTTTGACGCTCTGGATAAGAGCATCTGCCAAATTAAAAATGAGGTAAAATGGAACAAGTCTTTGTTGCTCTGTCTCTGTGAGACAGTCCACAAGAATAACCTCACGTGGTTTTCATTTTGTCATTAAAAATTAGCAAATAAAATCATAGCCTGGCAAACACACCTTTTGGCTCTTGAGCAAATACCGAATAAGTCTGAATAGTATGTTTGGTTAGGGAAGAAAAAGAAATGTGTGAACAATTCATTACTAGTTTACAATAAAAATTTAAAAAAAATTCATATTTAATTCTTGTGTTCACATTATTGCGTTGTAAACTGATTATTGATTCTGGTTTATGACAGGCAGATATAGATCACGGTTTTCAGTGGCACAATGACATCACAGAGCTGTCTGTTAGTGCCTCAAATTACATTGTCTGGTACTGGTCAACTATTCTGATGGACACAGCAGTTGTACTTTACAATATTTGATGTAGGTATCACAAGGTGTTTGGAAATGGTCTTACGACATGCACAAGGTTGTAAGGTTAACACAATAACAATGAGGGATTTTGGATATATTGAATTCAAGCAATTTCACCTTTGCAACTATGGTTGAATTTTGAAATAGAATAGATGAGTTAAATCAAACATATCTTGTTTTTTTGTTTTTTTTTTCAACGGTTTCCTGTGTCTTCTATTCTTCTATAGCAGAGATCTCAAAAACCTGCAGATACTGTAGCATCCCAGGACTTGTGTTTGAGGTCTGTGTGCTGAAGTATAGCCAGACAGGATTAGTAAAGTAGTGATATAGCAAATGGATAAGGATGCTATCCAAGCCATGTATACATTACAGTGTGAATCAGAGTGATAGATCTAAGCACGTTAATGTGCATCAGTTGCCGAAAAAAGTTGCTGTTTGTGAAGATTGTGTGAAAGAAGTTTATTTAATTCAGTATTCACTGCACTGAATTGAATAGGCATATAGAGGTTTATAAGTTGAATAATGTTCTTTTTTGTTGTTGTTCCAGATGTGCTGCGGGATACACAGGGAATCCACTGCTGGGCCTGCCCTGTACTGTTGGCAACGGTACTCTTCCACACCGTTTCCATTCCAGCCTTTGTTTATATTACACAGTAGAAATGGGCCCCTGTGGATTGGCATGTTTCATATTTCAAATGCAGCTCAATTTATCACTCCATCACATACACAGTAAGAGAGAACAAACACAATATCAAAGGTAGACAAATAAAGATATTCAGCTGACCTTTACAGTGGCCTGTCGTTGTTTTTTCGTGTGTCATCTTAAAAATATTGCCCTCTAAGATAATCTCTAAAATAATGTTTTGTTTTGTTAATGCCACATTTGAATAATATCACACATTTGAATGGTCTCAAATAAGGGTTATTTTAACCCATTACCCCACCTGTGTCTCATCTCTCTTTTCTCCTGTTTACACTGACATAGAGAAGAGATGGTCTCACTTGTTTGAATTATCTTTATTCTGTATTGGGTGGGTGGGCTCGGCATTATTCATGGTGGTGGACCATTAAAATGAAAGCTGGTGGTCAGCTGCAGTGTACTATAATGGTTAGGCTTCTAACTTAAAGGTTGTGGGTTTGGTTCCTAGCTGGGACACTGTCATTGTACCTTTGAGCAAGGTCTGTAACCTGAATTATTTCAGTAAATATTGAGCTGTATAAATGAAGAGATTGCATGATGAAGTCCACTAACAGACTATGATATGTTTCTGGGCAGGAATATCTCTAGCCATAAACCTCAAACCCCTGGAAATCTAATCTGTCTGACCTTTGTCTGCAGGAAACTGTGATAACTGTGACCAGATAGGAAGCGATGGTTGTGACGCGAATGGCATCTGTCACTGCAAGGTAAGCAAACATCTACCAATGCACAACTGATGCTCAGAAAAAGATATGACCACAGAAATTTGCCATGAGCCTAAGTCAACTGGTCATAGATTCGGTCATTCTGAGTCATGAGAAGCACTATCATTGCACACAGACATTCAGGGTTTTCATCTAATTGTGTGAATTTGATAATATTACAGCAATTTTGGTTTTACTTGGCAATACTTACAGATCCTTTCCAAAAAATTAGAATATCATGGAAAAGTTGTTTTTTTTCCATAATTCCATTCAAAAAGTGAAACTTTCATAGATTATAGATTCATTACACACAAAGTGAAATATTTCTAGCCTTTATTTGTTTCATTTTTCATAATTTTGGCTTACAGCTCCAGAAAACCCCCAAAACAGTATTTCAAGAAATTAGAATAGTATGTCGAAAATGAGCATAGTTTTTTGCAAGCCACTGTATATGCTGTATATAGGAGTGGTCTCCATACAATAAATGTTGGGAGCATACCATGTCAATAGCCAGAGAGATGTTTTTTAACTGAATTATTTTCTAAAGCCATTTACTTTTAGCATAAGCTTCATACAACCACAGTAAAAAGTCCTGTCCTATACCTGCTGTTTGTGCTGTGAGAATATATTGTTATTACTATGTAACATTTTGTTTAAGAATGCACAGATAATTTAAGTAATAATGTTAATTGTTTGTTCATTTTTTACATTACATTACATTCATTTAGCAGACGCTTTTATCCAAAGCGACGTACAATAAGTGCATACAGAGACATCATCAAGATCACTACAGAACAGACAAAGCACATCCTTCCCATAATGTAGCAGCTATCCCTAGTAATGAACGTTGACTGTAGTTCACAGTAAGCTGTGGGTAAATCAGCAATACTACACTTCTATTCTAAATACTATTATAAACTATAATAAACAGACAGGAAAACACAGGGAACTATTCATTTTGAATGGTATCTCCAACTACCTGTGGATATATTCTATTATCTCATAGTAGTGTAACAGTGTCCATTACCCCACCCCAGGGGGTATTCGTCTAAACAGACCTTTAACTGTATAAGAGATTACCCACCCGCCCATTATCTGTCAACATTTTGTGTTATACTGTTCTTCCCACAGGCAGCCGTGAATAAACCTTTCCTGTCTTCTTTTACCCACACGAGGTCCTCCTCTTAATGTATACACATATTATTTTACTCAGTTGTGTTTTTGATTTGCCGACACAGTTGTGTTGGTTTGGTGTTTTTTTTGGCAGTTGATGAGGTGGAGTGTTGTGTTCTTTTGCAGACACACACAGAGGGGCCCTCGTGCAGCCTGTGTAAACAGGGCTTTTTCCACCTGAGCTCCAGCCATAAAGATGGCTGCCTTTCCTGCTTCTGCATGGGCGTCACCCAGCAGTGCTCCAGCTCCTCCTACTACAGAGACCTGGTGAGTCCGAGTCGGAAAGTGTAATTGAAAACACCTATCATGTCAGTGCATTGTGCCTAAATTACCCAAGAGGCTACCTTTCATTGTTATTCCCGAAATATATGTCTTCCATATGACACAAGCCATTAAAAAACATAGGTACAGTATAAATAACATAAGTAAATCAGTATATTGGGTAGACAGAAGATTTAAGGCTGTTTGTATGGTCTGTTGTTGTGTAGCGAGGAAATATGGAAATATACCATTCAATGACAGTTTCAAGATGGTTTGTAAGATGGATGGAAGGCAGATGCCTCCTTGAAACTGTCATTGAATGGTTATGCAAGCCTTTGCATCCTAGCATGCAACCAAAACCCCCTCCCAAACACATCAGGACGGTCCCCTTGTTTTTGAGAAGTTTCTCTGCACCTCAGGTGTCCTCCAGCTTTGCCCCGGGAAACTTCCAGGGCTTCGCGCTGGTGAACCGGCAGCGCACGGACCGCATCGCCACGGGCTTCACAGTGGAAGTGGCCGTCGACAGCACCCAGCTGTCTTTCAGCGACTTTGGGAACCTGCGCCAAGGCTCTTACTACTGGCAACTTCCCGAGGCCTACCAGGGGGACAAGGTACAGTGCCCAGCCAGAACCGGCCCTGACCCAGTCACACTCCTTCCTTTTCACATATCCCCACCCAGCAGATTCAGTGCGTGGCCCTTTTCCAGTTCTCATGAAGCGTCTTCCTTTCACACTCCAAAGCCTTTTCCCCTGGTTCCCTGCTTCCTGTGTCACACTGTCTTTTCTGTCTCATAAAAGGAAGGGTTTACTCTGAGCGTTCTGTTTTGTGATATGGGACCACTGTGGACTTCATTAAGCATCTTTGTTGTTCGGTTGGCTTTTTGTCTGTTCCATTTGATTATGTCACAGGGTTATTTGTTCATCCAGTTTGATTGTGGTATCGTCGGAAGAAATTAATTTGGGCTGACATGCTCGGCGTTCAGTACAGTTTCCGAAGCACTTTTTTGCAGATGGTACTATATAGCTCAGTGTCTCCCCTACCATTATCTTGGCCGGGCGGCCCGCCCGGCCAAACTCACGTGCCGCCCGGCTTGGACAAGAGGGAAAATAAATAATTTTAATGAAGAAAAAAAAATTTTATATAATTTTTTTTTTTTTTATATAATCTTTTTTTTTTTTTTTATGTAGCTGCAATATTTCCCTTACCGCAGAATGCGGGAATGATCAAAATAGCATCTGGAAAAACCCTTGCCAAAACAGCTTCGGTTTCCCGTTAGGCCTAATTAAAATTTTCAATGGCACCGCTGATATTATGAGGGTGTAATTATAGTTTCCGCCTCTACGCAAAATGGCGCACTTTCACCGCCCGGCCTGAAAAAAAATCTAGGGGAAACACTGTAGCTGTAGTGTTTCTTGCATGCCTGGCATTGCAATGACACAGACTAGGGAGGCATAATTGGCAATTCCACACTAGGGAGGGAAAAGGGGGATACAAAAGTAAATTAAGCGCTCATGATGGTGTTATGTAGTTCTTATGTATGCTTGATGTAACATCAGAAGTGTTACCACAGTTTCTGTCTCATATTCACTTTTAGACTGAAGCCTTCTTTACTCGTATGAGGCGAGAACACAAGGTAAATCGCAAATGCAGGCTTGTCTTAATTGTGTGGTTGGGGTGGTACTGACGTTATACGTATATCAGACTTTTGTTTGCTGTTAGGAACAACATTAATATTAGGTTAGGTCAGTTTTGAGTTTGGTGTTATCATTTGGCGTAGGTACCTGAAAATAACTACACTACTTTGTATAGCAAATGTAACACCTTTGAATATTATAATGTAAACAGATCACTAAATCATGTCCTAACCCTAGAGATCCTAAGGTTTGTCCAGAATTGTCAGTTAAGCATAATTCATACTTATCTCTAAGGGGAGTGCCATTATAAATGACTCCAGTATTCTACAGCATAGTTAATTATTTGCTAAGGGGCAGAATAAATGGGAAGATATATTATGAAAGTTTGCAAAATAGTCAGTTTTGCAGTGGACAGCATTCTTTATGTATTTGGTTTGCTGGGTTTGCTCTTCACGTGACTAGAAACACTTCCCATGGACTGAGGAACAGCTGAGGAAAAACATGTCCATTTGGAAGTTGTGGGATTCTGTGGGGAGAGGTGCCTATAGGCCTAAAGGAGTCAGTGAGGTACTTGTGTGCTCCACGGTTTGTGTTCTTTTAGTTTAAAAAGGTTTAGAGCTTTGGCATTGCATGGATTGTCACTCCTAATGGAATTGTGAGGAATGTGACAGCACGTTTTAATGGCATATTAAAGCATTAACTAACATATCAAATATGTATTTAAATAGCCAGTTATATGACCTCTATAGACATGCCAGTACAATTGGTGTGTAACAATTAGATGTTTCCTGTTATCTGATATTAAGGTTTTTAAACAGCCAATACCCATAAGGTGAATACTGCCTCTTCAAGACCAGGCTTGAGATAATCCTAGATGCTCTCTAGGCAGTAGGGAAAATTTGCATCCAAGGTGGACTGAATGGTTTGTTCTCCTCATCATGTATGCTTTTGTTCTTATACGTGAGCATTATTAGTTTGAGCCTCTCATAAACATTTTTTATGAGAATTGTCTCTGGAAGTTCTTATCCTTTCATTTCGTAAAGCATAATTTCATCTAGTGGGTGTGTGATCAGATTCTGCTTCGCAAAGTAGGCCTTTTGGTTTCCATGGTTTTTACAGCATCATACAGCATACAGATCCCATTTTCCCAAAGACAGTAAAAGTGAATTTCTTATCTGACTGTCAAGCCCAGGCTGTAATTGATGGCTGTTATGCATTATTACCCCCTGGCTTATTCAGAAGAGGCACTATATTGCATGAGCCCAGACTGGAAGATTTTTAAGGCAGATCCCAGTATTAACAGCATATACTCACATGCCTCTTTTGCCCCGCCCCTCTGCTTCTCAGAAGCTCACTCTGATTGGTTGGCCTTGGTGACTCTCTGTACTCCTCTCCCCAGTCTTCCACTGACGAGCAGCTGGAGGATGACAGTTGGGATCTTATATCCAAAAACTCCAATAAGCCCATCAGGTTACGGGCCCCCCTCTCTGCCCCCTCCCCCCCCTCAGGCCCGCCTTGTCGCCCTTCTCCTCTGCGTGCCCCTGCCCCGCCCCTTCCTCCTTCATCTTCCTCTTTTTCTTCTTCATCCCACTCTCACCACAATGGCCCCCCATCTCCTTCTGAACAGCGAGTTCTTGCCCTGCCCCTCTCTTCTCCTTCCTCTTCCTCCTCCTCCTCTTCTTCCTATCCATCCCTCTCTCACCACTCTTCCTCGCATGTCCATCCCCCTGCCACACACCTCTCTTCACCCTCCTCTTCCTACTCTTTTTCTTCATCCCGTTCTCCCTACCTTGGCTGCCCATCTCCCCCATGTTTGCACCGCCCTGCCCCTCTCTCTCCCTACTCCAACACGGTCTCTGGGCCCAGTTCAGCAGTCCCAGGCTCCTCCAATAGATATTCCAGCTCCCAGGTACCGTATGATCAATATGACCTATATCATCTATACCAGAACAGAACACAATGATGGTGATTCTACTGCAGAGCATGTTTGCCATGTGGCCAAAGCCTTTCTCAGGATAAATTGAGTTGCAAATGAGTGTTTTTTTTCTTATTTTAAATCCATTACTTCCATCTCATTATGTTCCAGGTATAATAATGCTATTACATAATTTAAGGGAAAATGAACATATTCACAGAGAAACATACATAAATAATGAAAATGCTGAGTCTCTGGAAACATGTTTATTCTCAATGTGAAATAAAGCCTCGGTGGCTTCACTTGACCTAAACAGGAACCCTTTCTATTATGAGACTTTGCTTTTGTGCTACTACACTTTCTGCCTGCTTGTCTACTTTGTTGTTTTTTCTTCCTCTCTCTCTCCTCTCCCCCCTCTCTCTCTCACTCTCCCTCACGCTCCCTCTTTCTCTTTCTGTCTCTCTCTCTCTCCCTCACACTCCCTCTCTTGCTCTCTCTCTCTGTCTCTCCCTCTCTTGCTCTCTCTCTCTGTCTCTCCCTCTCTTGCTCTCTCTCTGTCTCTCCCTCTCTTGCTCTCTCTCTCTCTCACTCTCTCACTCACGGCCTCCCCTCCTCCTCTGCCACAGCGGTACACTTTGGTCTACAAAGGGTTCAGCTTGCATCCTGAAGAGATCCTCTTCTGGCAGCTCCCTTCCTTGTTTAAAGGGGATAAGGTAACCGTTACAGCTGGTTCCCCCCACTCTTCCTTTATGCCACGGTAACACAATCCTACAGACGTTACCGCGTTTGTTCAGAGGCGGCAGATCGGGGCTATGGGCGTCGCCGTGGATGCTTCGCTTCTCTTTCCTGCCCTCCTTCACCTTTAAGTGTTTTGGGCGAGCACGAACACGAAGGACAGACTTAGCCGAGGAGACATAACTGTGTTTGCACTCTGGAATTTCACATTCCATTCGCGCCGCTGGGTTCTTGCCGGAGCAGTCAAGGGGAAGAGCTACGCTTTTAACTGAAAAGCGCGTGACTCACCACCTCCATGACCCGCGGGACACGACCCCCCGTGACCCAGAAAATGTGTCTTCTTAACGTTTTTTTTTTTTTTTTCAGCTTGATTTTTACACTTGTAAAAACAATAATAAATAAAAAAATTTAAAAATTTTAATTAAAAAAAAAACTTGCTAAACATACATAATTATTTTGGCAAGATAACTTAATATGGTTATGAAAAATGTAATGATAAGAGCTTTGACAATCATGACACATTATATGTCATGTATCCAATCAAAACCAGTTTCTATAAGCTGGTTAATTAGGATGTATTCTTCTGACAATAGTTGTGATGCATTATGAAGCATTTTATAAGGTGTTGGTAAAATGTTACCCAAAAGAAACCTATTCAGTAAAATTAGCCTGAGTGGAGAACTATCGTTTCTTCAGCGGGTGAAATGACCTACAAAAGGTAATTACATTATAATTCAGCTTGTTTTGTTGTAGGTGGGCTCTTATGGCGGTCGTCTGAGGTACACCCTCACCTACGTCACGAGTTCCAGAGGAACAGCCATCGATGATACTGACATCCAGATAATCGTGAGCACCGTTTACAAACAATAGATTTATACAGCTGGATATTTTACAGAAGCAATTCCGGTTAAGTATCTTAAGCTCCAGGGTACAATGGCAGCACCTCAGCTGGGAATTGAACCCTCAACCCTTGAGCTACAAGCCTAGCCATAACCATTCCCTAACCATCATACTGCAACCAATAGTCTTCATATGACAGTAGTCTCTGATAGCTTCTTTGCTGACTTCAGATCACATGAAATTAAAAAATTATGATTCCAACAAGAAATTATGAACAAAATGTTAATTGTGTGTGAATGTATCTTTATTCTTTCAAATGAACGGTTATTTTTGTGGTTCAGGGTAATGACATCACGCTGGTGGCTCGGCAGCCTTGGCAGAGGACACAGGGGGTGCGGGATTCCAGTGAGTTTGAGATCGTCTTCAAAGAGGTGAGCCTGCCTTATGTTTAAATCCACTGATGTGCACCTGACTTAAGGTCATTTTGACAGATCTCCAGGTTGGCATGAAAGTGGACACTTTATACGAATCTGATGATGCATTATTTCTACCTCTCCCTTATGTATTATGTATTATGAAACCGATGAAATTGTGATATAAGTTGTAGTTTGGTGCTATGGCATATTGCTCTGTTGTTGCTTCTCTTTATTTATTTTTTTCTTTTGTGAAATAACAGGATTACTCTTGTGGGTTTACTCGATTTGTCATTTTACTCATAAAGTTGGAAGGCAGGCCAGTGACACAGATGAGTTGCTTTCTCTGTCCCTGTCCGCCTGCCGCGTAGGAAAACTGGCGGCGTCCGGACGGGATGCCCGCCACCCGCGAGCACCTGATGATGGTCCTGGCTGATCTGGATGAAGTCCTGATCCGTGCTTCCTACTACACGGAGATGCTGTCAGCCAGTATCTCGGACGTGAGCATGGAGGTGGGCGGGCCCAGCTATACTGGTGGGGCCCCAGCCCTGGATGTGGAGCAGTGTCACTGCCCACTTGGGTACCAGGGCCTGTCCTGTCAGGTGAGACAAACCTTTACTCAAACCTACAAAATAGTAGTAGTAGTCATTCTAGTGGTGTCAGTAGTAGGTGGTGATAGACCACCTGTGCTGTTGTTTCAATTTAATTATGTCCTTTTCACATGTTGTCAAACTCCTAGGAGGGAAATGCATATAAAAGCACTTGTTCTCGTGGCCACTGGGCTGGGTGGCTCATCCTGTTAAGGCCCCTGTTCTAGTGCATGGATGGGCCTCACGGTCTGGTAATGAATCTGGACCATGTTAGTGTGATGGTGGCTGGTAGCCCTGCAGGTTGACGTACATTCGTTGCTAGCGTCTCTCAGGGAAGGGTTTCAGTCGGCCAGGATGACTCATCGCACATAACCGTGCCCCCCCCCCCCCCCCCTTGTTGTGCTGCACATAAACGGAGCACAGTGACAGTTTGCCTGCTGTCTGACCTCTAACCTCTGACCTGACCTGTGACCTCTTGTCGGCACCTGCAGAACTGTGCTGCTGGGTACACGCGCATGGGAACTGGCCTGTACTTGGGTCACTGTGAGCGCTGTGACTGCAATGGCCACTCTGACTCCTGCCACTCAGAAACGGGCATATGTACGGTACGAGGCCCACCGTCCAGATAACGCCTTTCTGACACCAGGGACAGACTATGCAGCCATGTATAACTAATCCTCTTTATAAAATTCACTCAAGAACTTGACCTTCAGTATTTCCTCTAATAAGTATTATCTGGTCTTCACGTTCCTTGGTGTGGCCTTCAGACATGTACACATTCAAATTATTTTAAAGTGATATAAAACTGAAAGCAAAACTAATAAATTATTTTAAATTCACAATGTAATGCATAAACAATAGCATTTAATGTCCTTTACTTCACATAAGCAGTCTTGTGAAATGCTGCCACTTACTTTCCATAAAATGAAAATGGTAATTAGCACATCACAGGTCTGGATATGACTTAATTCAGGACAACCCCATACAACATAACAGAATAATGGTACTATGCTGCATGGTTAAACAAAGGATTGAGATATGTTATTGCAGTTAACACTGTCTTACTCTGTGTTTACGTCTACAGAGCTGTCTCCATAACACCATGGGTGAGCTGTGTGAACAGTGCGCCCCAGGTTTCTATGGCGATGCCACCACTGGAACCCCTGAAGACTGCCAGCCCTGTGCCTGTCCACATACTGATCCTGACAACCAGTTAGTCCAACATGCGCACACATGCACACGCATACACAAGCAGCCGTGCACGCACGTGCAAGCATACACATGCGCACGCATGCACAAACAATTGTGCATGCACACACGCGCACAAACTGTCATGCATTCAAACACATGCACACATAGTCACTCATACACGCAAATAGTCACACACAAGCATTTCACATTTCACAGACACACACACAGAAACACAGAAACTCTCGGTCTGCAAGGATGTAGTCAAACCTTGAGCCATTGTATATATTATTGCAAAAACCTTTGGAGACTCTTCCATAAGAAACAACATACTTAAACATATAATAAGGGAAAATATAATTGGAACAAGTGCCTATATTAGTCACTGCCCTGAAGATAATTCACACGCCTTGTATGTCTGCCAGGTTTTCACCCACTTGTGAGGGCCTGAGTGCTGGAGGGTATCAGTGTACTGCCTGCCAGCCCGGGTACATCGGGCAGTACTGTGAGCGGTAAGACCTCCAGCCCTGTCTCTGATCATCTCTCCATCTCATAGCTCTCTCCCCTCCCCACTGACAGGCCTTCTCTCTCCTCTCACAGCTGTGCTCCCGGATTTGTGGGAAACCCCCAGGAGAGGGTCAAGTGCCGCCCGTACGGCAGCAGTAAGTACATGAATCAGCTAACAGAGGGATGTGGTCAAGGAAGGCACAGGGCAACCCTGGAAAAGTGACTCAGCTGGCCCAATACTGGAAATATTTTTTTTTTTTTTTTAATTAGGCTAGTATGTCAGCGACCCAGCTTACATCCAAAACATCCAAAAAGATTTAGCAACACTGGTCACTAGCAGTGGCTGAACAATAATCGTCCAAGTTGTTCCATAGTGCAGTTTGCTCTTTGGCAACCGACATGTGACTAATACACAACATTTATCAAGCTGTGTCCAACATAGGCTGCTGACAGATATATTTTGTAATGCAGGTATATTCAGCAGTGTACTGTGTAATGCTATGGCAGTGTGTGTAGTTCTTGGAGACCTGTCCTGTTGCAGACGTGATGTCACAGCAGTGTGTGTATAACTTTCGGAGGCCCACCTGCCTTGTGCCCGTTCCCGTTGCAGGCACAGCGTCCCTGGTGGTGAGGGTTTACCCAGAGAGGGTGCTGGTGTCCCAGGGCAGCCCCGTGACCCTCAGATGTCAGGTGACCTCCTCGCCACCCCACTATTATTACTGGTCCCGGGAAGACGGCCGCCCAGTGTCGGGCAACGTGGAGAGACGCAGCTCCCAGCAAAGTAAGCTGCTCCACAACGCACAGTACAGCGCAAAGCGTTCAACATGGAGAACGCTCTACAGCACGTTAGATTAGCTGTTTATTTAGCAGACCATGTCCAGGGCTGTTGTCTGAGCATAGTCTTGTCTACACAGTATTTTTGCAAGAGCAATTTCAGGTTTGGTGCTTCGCTCAATACAACCACAGAAAGATTCCATTCTGAGGTTCAAACTTGCAACCCTTGTGCAATGAGTCCACTCTCCAAAGCATTGCCCATGTTTACTTTCACCCTAAAGAGTTCTAACTGTATATACACCCTAAGCCCCCCCCCCCCCCCTCACCTGTCTTTCAGGTGAGGAGTTGTATTTCTCCAGTGTCCAGCCCAGTGATGCAGGTGTTTATATCTGCACCTGTCGAGACCAGCATGGTACTAACAAGAGCCGCGCCCAGATTGTGGTCACCAGTAAGTTTTGTTTAAATTCCAAGTAAGCATTAAGCTAAGGAACATCAGTGTAATTCACATTTTACATGTTTTTCCAGCTGGTTTGTCCAAACCAATTCAAGTGATGATTGAGGAACCCAAAGCACAGAGTGTGACTGTCGGTTCAACAGTCAACTTCATCTGCACAGCAAAGAGCACGGTAACGTCCAGTCAGCAAGTGCTAGTCACCCGTCCCAACGCTCGCAGTGCAAGTCATCCTGTCTAGTGGTCACAGTTCAAGTCACACCAGCTAACAGTCACAGTGGAAGTCACACTGCCTTACAGTCACAGTGCGAATCACACTGGCTAACAGTCACAGTAAAAGTCACCATGCAGGGCAATCTGTTTGTGTAACATCCAGGCCTTGTCTGTGTCTCACTAGTCACCAGCATACACCCTGGTCTGGACCCGTCGCAACAGCAATGGCAAGCTGCCCAGCCGGGCCATGGACTTCAATGGCATTCTAACCATACAGAATATCCAGGCAGAGGACGCCGGCATGTACGTGTGCACCGGCTCCAACATGTTCGCCATGGACGAGGCCACTGCCATCCTCTATATCCCAGGTTTGTGATTGCATCACCCAGTGCACATTGGCCTATACCCCAGGGGTGCACAACTGTGGTCCTGGAGGGCTGGTCTGCCTGCTGGTTTTTGTTCCAACCAATTACCTTAGTTTTATTTTTTTCCTGACAGCTCTATAAACTATGCTATGTTCACTGCTGTACTTGAGCACAGTACATTCTTTAGGATGCACTTGCAGTCTGTGGCTGTAGCTGTATTTGGTGACAAATGTCAGATCAAGATATGATTGAGCTAATTAAATAATTAAGAACAGAAGTTGGCACAAACTCCTGAAACAGATCATCCCTTGTTTTGCACCCCTGCTATACCCCCAACCTCAGCCCACAGTGTTTAATGAATGGGAGCCCTGCCTGATGGAGCCCTCATCCCCCTTAAACCCACCATCCCCCCCTCTGCCTGTATGTTTCGCCCTCTGTCTTTGCAGCTGACAGTAGCTCCTGGCTTTGGGTACTTCTTATTCATAACTGATCCAGGATCAGCTTTCCCCAACCCCAGGCGTGCACGTAAGAGGGGGCAAATGGGAAAGCCACCCCGTTCCACAATCACATTCTCACATAACCCCTCTGGTCTGCCATCGCAGTCTCACCCCCTAGTCCGCAATTGCACCCCCCCCCCCCGCCGGTTTCCAATAACGATCTCCCCCAAAAGCTCAGGGCATTTCAGCACTCGTATTCCCAAACTTACTGTGAAAAGTCACTGACACTGATCTGTGGTCAGCGCTTTGGCTGTGACCAAATATGATCCCTGTTCCCTGCCCCCTGTCCCCTGTCCACTCAGACCCCTGTCTACTATGTGCCCTCTCCCCTCACTTTGCAATCAGTGTGCGAAAGAAATCCTGCAAAACCCTTTCCAAACTAGTGAGGAAGTAGTTATGTTTTTTATAGTAATATTTATTTTTATTTTTTATTTTATTGAGAATATCAATCAGTTTACATATGACAATGGTTACAAAGTGTAGATTATGAATGAAGATAGAATTAACCGAAATCAAAAGAGAGTAGTTTGTAATATGTCCCGCTCTTGTACTACAAGTTGTAGTTTTTACTTCTGGTTTACGTCCTGAAATAGTTGGATGAGTGTGCTCCCATGCTTTCCCTCAACAAAACCCCAGAAATAAGGGTTTCATCCTGGAATTTTAAGCACCCCCATTTGTGAGAAAAATTTGCCCAAAGGGGTGAAGGATCATATTCGGTCACGGCCTGTGGGTCCTGTGGGTCCCGTGTCCCTCCTTCTGTTGTTTTCATTCGTCTCTTGATTCTGTCACTCTTGCTTTTCTTTCTTCCTTGTCCTAACCTGCCTGTGTGAAACCTTTACTCCGGCACATACAGGGTGTAGCGGGAACCAGTGATATGATAAATGACCAAGAATATAAAAACATGGCCGTCGTTATAGTGGTCATAAGTCCTATCTATCCAGATAATCTTAAAGGAAATGTTTCCCTTACTCAGGACACAGCTATCAAATGTGCCTTTAAAATATTACATGTAGAGATAGTCACAGTTGCTTATGGCCTTTAAATCTGAATTAGTTTTACGTGTATTACAGTGAAAACAACTTGAGCTGTATTGTCTCAGTTGTTGCTTGTCTCACCGGTGGTGGTCTTGGAGACTGTGAGTCTTGCTAATTGAATTCTGCCCTCTACTGGCAGTGTGTTGGTATTGTTCAGTGCCCATGGCAATTTTTCAGTAACGGTGCTTTATCGGAATTTCGCATAACAATTTACCTTCCCTTGGCCAACCGCTGCACCCCCAGCCCAACTTCTACAACTCCCCACCCCTTTGAGCCCTCCTAAACGAGTGGCAGTTGGTGAGGTACAGGTATGATGTGTTGCTAGAGAGAGGACTGTGGTTTTGCTCCCTTGGTTGGGTGGCATTTGGAGGGGTGTAATTCCCCTTGTTGGGTTCTGTGTGCTCATCTGATTTTTTTTTTGCAATCACAAATTGTCACTCGAGTGCTGTACCACCCCATATCTGGACAAGGACTCCTGCATCTCAATTATGTGCTAATCACACACCAAATGCTTGCACACCAAATACCGCAAAACAGCCCCTGAGCAATGCATTCCTTAAAGGCATACAAAAGTCTGATTAATAGAGTCAGTACCACCAACCACACAGTTCAGTCAACCAGATTATCACCAGACTGTCACATATCCATCAACAGATGTTTTGATTGTCCATATTTCTCCCATAAGGTAATATGAGGTTGATTGTTTTTATTTTGATGTCAAAATGAAACTCGTATCTATGTATGTACTATGTATATATTTAATATTTCCACAACTCCTAACAGATATGTTTATTGTTGTTTGCCTCCTGTAGCTTTCCCACATTCCTACATGTCAAAATTAGCTTTTTTTTAATATAGAAAAATGGCAAGACTTCTGCCTGATTGGCAAGACGTTTTTGATCATTTCTCTTATGGTGGTTTGCTTGGATTTCATAATTTAAATGGAGGATATTGCAGTGATAACAATGGTGCTAAACTCACAAACAAGATGGCATTTAATACTTTTATTGAAATACCACATCTATACAGTTTCTTTATATTCATATTGGAACTCAGAATTGCGCAAATAAAACTCACCTCCTATAATGAGGAATATGCTCTCATTTTGTATGTTCCCCAGAAGTAAAGATTTCAATATTCACTAACCTGCATGTGTTGTTTTGTGAGTCCTTTTCTTTATTTTTCTTGTCTTTTTGTACCTCTTTTGTATCATGATTTTTGTATATCTTTGTTAATGACTTTGTGATGCTCTTTAAGTATATGTATACTTTATTAAGAGTTGACGGAATAAAAAAAAACATTTATAGAAACACACAGAATATTAGAATCGTTGGTGGTTTGACCACTTTGTCCAAATTGTTACAAGCAGTTACAAACTGTGAACAGAAACCCAAACCCATTTTGCACATCAGGGTATTTTACATATGTACAGCCTGGGGTTAAAGTGGAAGTCCCTGCTATCAGAAACAGAAGATGCCAGTGCCAGCCTCATGACCTCATAATGGGTGGAACGTTCAATAGCTTAATAGCTTTGTCATTCGCCAGCTGATCTGAGCCAATCAAAAAGTATTTCCCTTCACAGCCAAAATGCTTTTGATTGGGCCTCGGTTGAGAATTCTGTTGAGTCTCACCTGTCAGTCTCTGCCTGTCCCTCATCCACAGAAGCCTCTCAGACTCAGATGTTTTACACAGCCTATGAAATGTTTGAAGGCCATAGAGCGCGTAAGTCCTTACGGCCCACCTTCCTCCCAGAGCCCCTCCCCTCTGTCATGCATGCACCAATCACCTCCCACTTTTTACTTCGGCTCCTCCATCTTCACAAGGGTGGAACTTTCAGTATGGGTTCCAAGGGATTGTGTTTCTCATGCACAGTAAAAATCCACATGTCAAATTCAGATTTGATTCCCAATTGTGACACCTCCCATTTTAGTGGTGTGTTAATCATTGTTAGTATCCTTCCAATTCAGATTTACAATGAGAATTTCTTTTGTAAATTGTTATTCCCATCACCAAAATGTTGCTTTATGTAGATGAAACTGACACATGGTATTGGAGTTTTTTGGTCTAACAGTTTACTCACAGTTTATACACAGTTTATTTCTGATTGTAAACTGTGCATGAGTGATACTGGGCCCAACCTGGCTCTTATATCTCCAAGGTGTATAGAGAATCTTGCATGTACATCCATTTGGGAGGCTCCTCTCTGTGTGTTATAATTCCTACACATTCCCTCACACATTTTAGTCTCTCGTCCACATAATGTAAACACTCCAACATCAATTTGCCGTGACAGCTAGACCTACTAGTGTTTAGTTTAATCAACAGTACATAAAAAGCAGCAAATGTGCACTCAGAATAATCACTTAAATTGTGACTGGAGGAAGCATTGTTGGCCTTATGCAAGAGGAGGACCTATAAACACCACATAAGCACCACACCAGCTCATTGTTTTAACCAGACAGACCTCTCGGAAGATTCCTTTCATTTGAATCCATTGCTTTTTTCATCCATGGAGCTTCGAACATCATGCTGTGCCGTTCCTGTGCGCTCTCATGCTCCATACTGCAGGGGTGTCAGACTCATGGAGGGTGTGCTGTCTTTTCCTCAAAACCTTTGCTCTAATTTAATTGGTCCAATTAGTATTTTGTATTGGGCACATGCTTGGGTGTCAGCTGTTATATCTCATTTCATGAAAACATCCCAAGCTGAGTAAATTACCGGGCCAGGTAAGAAATTCAGATTAAAAAATGTCTAATGACACATGCACACTTACCCCAGGAAGTGATGTTGACACCCCTGCTTTTCATCATCATCATCATCATCTTGATATACGTTGAGATTGTGTGTCGAGCCCTAAGTAGCACTAAGCTGGGACATCCCATAATATCTGTATCCTTCCTATCCATGTACCAAGGAAACTGTGAAAGTGCAGAGCAATCCACTCTCATTGGTGACTTCTGTGTTTGAACTGTGTTTGCTCTGTTGCCCCTGCATTGAAACACCATGCAGGTGAAAACTACGTAACCACATTTATTAATTTGTGAATCTGAATTTGATGATGAACACAAAATCTTTGAATGAAACTTATCTTTTGGTTTGTCATTGGATTGACAGTTGAAGTGTAAATATTCAACCTTTGAGTGTTTTACCTTTGACACTTCATTTAGAATTTCTCTAATACATGCTGACAGTGATGTATAGCATGAGATTTTTTCTCAGTGAAGTATTCTCAGATTTTCCAAGCAAAATTGAAATGTTTGGATTCATTTGAGAGAGGTAATTGAGATTCATCTCATACCATTCATCATTATCAAGGGCAGTTATCATACCATTCATCAATATCAAGGGCAGTTATCATACCATTCATCAATATCAAGGGCAGTTATCATACCATTCATCAATATCAAGGGCAGTTATCATACCATTCATCATTATCAAGGGCAGTTATACCATTCATCATTATCAAGGGCAGTTATCATACCATTCATCAATATCAAGGGCAGTTGCAATTTCTTCAAATTAATGATAAATTGTTATTAAACAAATATTATAAAATAAGTAATTGAACTCTATTTAAGAGCTAAACAATAGGTTCCTTGGGCATAATGTCACTGAATTACATTCTGTATGTCTGATGTACCAGCTGCCGGGAATGAGAGTCATTCCTTCTGTCCATGTCTGATCAACTAATGCCACTAAAGTAAATTAACACCTAGAGGTAAATTATCTCTGGTATAATGATTGAAGCTTGAAACTTCGACTTGATTTGAAGTCCCTTAAAAAACATTAAAAAAATTAAACCCAGGGAAAGTGTTTTTATGGATGTTCGACCACTTCTGTTCTGCCTCATAGAAAACGTCCAGCAAATGCTCCATTTGAATAAAGCCTCCCTGTATGAATAATAAATAATAAACTGAACACACACAGCTTCTCACGTGCAGAAGTGTGCTGGCGTCCCCTTTTTGCCGGAGCGGTGCTGATGTGGTCTTCCTTCCTGCTACAGCTGCAGAGGGTTCCCAGGCCATGGCCACAGTCAGCCCCCCTGTCCTGACCATCCAGCAGGGCCAGCGGGCCGAGTTCCGCTGCACGGTGACCGGGACACCCACACCGGCTGTAGAGTGGACCGGTAAGGGCTGGCTTCAGAGCAATGCAACTGCGCTAGCCTAATAATTACATTTGAAAATGTTAAATTATTTAAATCATCTTTTGCGAAAGGTATTTCACGGTTTGATAAAGCTGTCGTGAATATGTGGGGTAAATAATTTATTTATTTATTTATTTATTTCGGCACGCATATAGTCACACTTCATCACAATTTCTGTAATTACCCTGAACAAACACAGTACCTGCCGAAAAGGGATACGGGAAAAAGCAGCCTGCTTATCAAACGTCCCGCCCCAATTCCCAACTCAAATTTAAATGTTCACATTATACATTTGTTTAAAACAGATTTTTTCGTATCACAACAGCATAGCTGAATTTTCTTTATAACAAAACAGACCGAGAAAGAAAAAATAAGCTAAAATAAAATAAACCAAATATTAAAGTCCAAATAAGTCGGATTTAAATGTACATGTCATACATTAGTCAAAACAATTTGTTTCATTTCAACAGCAAACAGTCCAGAATATTGTTCAGATAATGTCCATATAATTGTGTCCGTTTCTTCGTTTTTATGATGAAACCGCTTACAATATTTTTTGCTCATCGTGACATTGTTTTCATTTCTTGATAACCCATGTGCCCCTCACCTCATCTCTGCCCCTGCAGGTGGGCAGGGGAACCGTATCACTCCCAGCGCAATCATCCGTGGAGGAGTCCTCATCATCCCTGCAGTGGAGCGCTCGGACGAGGCAGAGTACTTCTGCAGGGCTCTCAACACACGCGGGGAACACACGGCCCGCGCCGTGCTCTACGTCCACAGTACGTCCAGGAGCAGAGCCTGTAGCGAGTCGCTGCTCGTGCTATATTCATAGTGACATTCTGACAGGTCTGTGTGTATGTGTGTGCGTGTTTGTGTGCTCCAGGTGCCAGTCTCCCGCACGTCCAGGTGAGCCCCCAGCACGTGGAGGTCCGTGAAGGGGAGACGATGAGGCTGTACTGCCGGGCCGGGGGAACGCCCAGCCCAGGGCTCACCTGGAAGAAGAAGGAGGGACAGCTCCCCCCTCTGGTGGGCCTCCGCTATTGCACCCAAAGGCACCCTATTTCAGCAAACTGGATGATCGAAAGATCCCAAAGATCTGTGTTTATTGCACACCAGTTCAAAATCATTTCAAATGAGACTTGCAATTATGGCAAGCTCCATTTAGGACCTGAGATTATTTTTTCATTTATCATTTACTGTTACCGGTTGTAGCTGAAATCCTACAGTAAAAGAGAAATTCAGGGTGAGCACCTTGCACAGTGGTACAACCTTACGTCCTGCAGACTTGTTGTAGTTTTATCCTCCATAATGATATGAAAGACATACGATAGCATTCATTAAGTATATTTGGATACTGTAGGTTTTGACCTTCTGCCTTTTTTTCCTTCTGTCCTCTTTTTTGCTGGCCCCTCCTCTCCTTGCATTGTTTCCTTGGTTCAGGCCATTCCCTCTCACGGTTTCCATCAGTATAAAACCAACAGTCTCGATGTGTTGCAGAGACGCATTGAGGAACTGCAGGTCTGTCTGTCTGTCTGTCTGTCTCTCTCTTTGATGCCACCTCACTGCTTACCAGTCTGGACTATTTCCATACAAGCTAATTGCATGAATCCAATCTATTCTTAAACCATGTCACACCACAACGTTTAATGCACAGTAGCAACAGTAATGGCAGTATAAACACCAGAATGTGACAGCGAGGGAGAGGAGTCATCGAATCTCGTGTTCTGTGTTACTTGTGTGTGTGTGTGTGTGTGTGTTTGTGTCTGTCTGTCTGTCTCTGTTTGTAAGTGTGTGGGTGTGTGTGTGTGTGTTTGTGTCTGTCTGTCTGTCTGTCTCTGTTTGTAAGTGTGTGGGTGTGTTTGTGAATGTATTGGTTGGTAAATGCATGTGTTATATGTTTTTGTGTTTTGAGTACTCTAAACATTTCCATGACATTTTATTAGCATATTTCTTGTATTTTTATTTATGACTCCCCTCGGCAGTGTAATGCAGAGTCTCAGGATTGTGTGCCATTTTTTCCCACAACATGGTCTGACAGAACTGTGGCAACTTTACCCATTGTGCTTTGGGGTTTGCGCTGTGGCAATACACAAATTATGCCCATTTCAGTGAATGATAGGGTTCTGCATTGAAATGACAATGAGCGTGACATCTTACTTTGTTTTTAGTCCACATATTCAATGTCTATGGTCCTCCTCTTTCTAATCCAATTCCAGGATCCAATTTTTAAGCAGTAATAATAATGATTATTACTGTAATTATAACAGTGTTAATGAAAAAAATAATACAAAGCATGGTCAGTTTGTCCATGTTAAGGTAATCACATAAATATTAATCCTATTAATCTGAGTTGATATCAATATCAATCAGGATTATCATTCATTAGGAGAACAGTACTGATTAGAGCTTTGTGAATTTCAGTCTTTCTTTTTTGATCCTGTTATCAGTGGGTCATGACTTTCAAAATGCTGTCCAATTGTTATTTATTGCTCTTTTATGAATGTTACAGTTTATAAAGACAATTAATGTACAATAATTCCTTAAAACGGACCCTTATTCACATTAAGTATTCAAAGAAATATCCCTAAATTAGGAAATTATTTTAATTGTATTGAAATCATAAAACTTCAACCTGTATTCATTCAACATTTTTTATTAATTTAATGTGTAGCAATAACCTAAATTAGCTGCTCAAGCTGTGTTTGGAGACAAATATGACTTGTATTTATTTGTTTGCGAAGTTAAGGACAAATGTTGATTTAATTTTGCCCATTGTTTCAGGTGTTTATGGGGTGAGGTGGAACACAAACGTCTTTGTACGATGTGTTGCTCCTGAGCTGAGGGTTGAGGGTCACTCACTGTGTGTGATACTCCACAGGCCCGTATGGAGCGCACAGACATCGGCACGCTGCTCATCCCTAACATCCAGGCCACAGACGCAGGCACCTACCTGTGCGTGGGTACAAACTCCATCGGCTCCTCCGAGGCACGTGTCCAGGTGACCGTGGTCCGAGGTGAGAGGGTGGGTCAAGCCAAGTTTGGCGTCGTTAGGCCCCGCAGTGAGAAACAAGCTATGAAAAATGCATTTACCAACTCCAGCCTTTGACTGTCCAATGAAAAGCTGAAAACATGCAATGGGGCCAAAAGGTGAATGTAAAACGTATACTAACAGCAGCGGGAAGTGATGTACACAGGAGAAACAACCCTTTAAATGATCCATCCATTTCTATTGCATATCTGGCAGCAGAGTGATGGTTTGAGGCTCGTTTGATACCTCAGACCCTTGAAGACTTTAGCCAACCATTTAGCCAACCATGTGTTCCATACTATTCACGTGTAATTTACAGCTTAATCTAGTCCCACCCCCAAATTCCCATAGATATCCATTCAAATGCAGGGAGTTTATAGTATCGCTTGTAAGAGTACCTGAAAACAAGATATCAAGAGTCTTTTGATGTTGTTGGGTCACAGACATCAGGAAGTCATGGCATGCAAAGGATATGCAACCAAATATTAAATATGATGACTTTCTTTAAATTTATGTTAACTACTTTTAGTGCCCTAAAATGGGGGGGGGGGGGCAGCAATGTGTAAAAATGGCTACAATTGCTAAAGTAGAAATGGAATGAAATAGAAATAGTAGTTTGTAACATTATCAATATCTTATCTGTATTTTTTGATCAATTTAATGCTACCTTGGTGAATAAGAGTATCAATTTATTTCAAAAACATAAAAATGTCTCAGTGATTCCAAACTTTTGAATGCTAGTATAGCTTAGGGGCACTCTTGAGCACCCTACTTGTGTCCACAGATATTTAACACTGACGGGCCATATAAATCAATAGATAATCTATTTTGCTTTTCCACAATACTTGCGTCCTTGCAACATGTACAGTGTGTTTTTTATTGGATTACATTATGCAGACAGGTCATCATCTTTCCTATTCCATCATCATCTCCTATTCCATAAGGGAACCAGTTGCTGGATGAAAAGTGCCTTTAAAGCAAGAAAAGCTAGAATTCTGAATTTGTGCTCTTATGTTAATCTTTTCCTAACCTTTCAAAAAATGTTTAGGAAAACAGTAATCTTTATCCATCAGTCTTGATAAATAATGGTTCAATAAAAATGTTTTTTTTAATCTTTATTCCTGTTTTCAATGAAAACATTTTTTGTTGTTGCTGAAAGTTTGTCTATGTGCCACAGTACCATAGGGAACCATTGTTGCCTAAGAAGTAAAATGATCCCACCGTGAAAATGTATTGTAGTGAATGTCCACTGAGGAATAGAACTTTCTGTATTCTTCTATTTCCAGGGGATTCCATCTCCTCAGCTATCAGAATCCAGCCTTCCATAGCATCTGTTCAAGAAGGACAGTCATTGGACCTTAGTTGCATTGTCCCTGGAAACCCGCCACCCTCTGTCACCTGGAAACGGGCGGGGAGGCCCCTCTCCTCCAATCACAAGGTGCATAGACATAGATCCTTCTGCAGTCTCTTGTGTTGTGATGGTTTTGTTCTCTGACCACCATCCTTTCCTTAAACCACGTCCAATGTGGTCAGTTGGATAATCCACAACTGTGGATTAATACCGAATCGTTGTGTAGACAGCATGTAATTTTCTTTATTTCAGTGAATGACATAATTCATATATTGAGTGTTAGGTGCAGCCACATTTTATGCCTGAATCCCGTATTTGGTGAGTTAAATCTTTCAGTTTGTTGTGAGTTGTGCGTTTCTCTCCACTAGGTGCTGGGGAGCCAGTTGCGGATTCTCCAGGCTTCTGAGGCTGACTCTGGAGAGTATATCTGCCAGATCGACGGTGGCCCAATTCTCAAACAGGCTTCTGTGTCTGTGTCCGTCACTTCTAGCTCCTCCCGTAAGAACTTTTAAAATAATTTTAATAAATGTTCTCACATCCTTAAGAATGCTACCTGTTTCACTTTAGTAATATGCAGTGGTCAATTTTTGAGGGGAGATGCCATCCCCTTTTACAAAATAATTGACAAAAACCATCCCCTTTGGGCTGGTGCTCTCTGATATCACAGATCCCACCATCCCCCTTGAAATTATTTTACAAATCAAGCACAGGTAATATGTACATTTAAAAACCATGTTTCTAGACACAGTGGCAGAGGAGTGTAGGTAGTTACCCCCAACACAATGTGTCCAGAATGTATTTGCTCATGAAGTATATTGAGCTGAACTACTTACCATATATTTGATGTATTTGGACACTTTTGCACATTTTTTACTGAAGTATTTGCTCAAGGCTCAGTGGTTCAGTGGTCACATCCTTTTTGAGTAAGTATCAATGAAGTCCTTACTTCACTGCACCAGAAGAGGAGGTGGTGGGTATGGGGGGGTCAATGGGAAAGATGGAGCGTGGCAGGTAGATTATTCCTTACAGTTCAGCACAGGGGCCGGAGGGCACTGAATGTGTCTGTGTTTCCATGGCAGGCTTGCAAACGCCCATCATCTCCATCGAGCCTCACAGTACCTCAGTGCGCCTGGGAGAGTCCATTAGCTTCAGGTGCCGCGTCTACAACGGAGCGCAGCCGGTGCGCCTCGAGTGGAAGATGTCCAACGGCCAGCCTCTGCAAGGTGGAGCCAGACCGCTGCCTTTCTCTGTGTCTCCCTCATCCCGTCACCATTTGCACCATAAGCATCATCATCATCATCATCATGATCTCCATCAAACAGTTTTGTTAAATTCAATTCATACAACTACTCAACAATCACAGAGGCACTGACTCAATATTCCAAATGTATATCAATATCGGTTCAATGCATCAGAAACACACAATCATGAAGAGTGTATTTTTTTCAGTGCACTAGCAGAGCTGCTGTTAAGACAGTGACTCCTTTCTCCCCTCAAGGTTCAGTGGAATAGGTTTTGTTGCTTCTGTGTTGCAGATAATGTGAAAATTGGACCGGATGGTTCTGTCATTACCATTGCCAGGAGTCGTCCTGGTAACCAGGGCACCTACCGTTGTTCGGCCAGCAACCTATTTGGAATAACTCAGAGCCTGGCCTCTCTCATTGTGAAAGGTACAGCTACACCTATGCTATTCATCATTGTGATTTGAGGCATATTCATCTGATAAATTTGACAACACTGAAGGCCTCGTAAATTATAACACTTTTTAGAGAATAACACACTATTGTATTTCACTGAGGTTGTGGACTTTTGTGGCGTCTCGGTTATTTAGAACCTCATTATCTTACGCTTTTTAACCCCGCCCATAGAGCCGCCCAAAGTTACCATCACACCCAGGGGGATGGTGGTGGTGAAGATGGGTGAGCCAATTAACCTAGAATGCAAGGCAACAGGTGAGCCACGCCCATCCGTGAGCTGGCACCGACTCGACACAACCCGCAAGACAATGCTAAATAGCCCCATACCCATGGAGTCCAATGCTGTAATGCAGGTAATTAAATTAACTAAATTAATTTACTTAATCTTTGTGTTTTACTAACCGATATATCTTCTAACACTAACATGTAAGTGTACTCACAACAGTGTGAAAACAAAATTGTCTTGCCACCATTTGTTTATTTGTTTACTTGTTTACTTATTCATTATTTAGAAGCTTATATCCTGACCCAGAACAAATTATAAGGCCATGATAAAAATGTGTATCACAGGAACAAAAATCAAAAAACCATTTATATGAAACGGGTGTAAAAAGCAGTCCAAAGTGAAACCAGTCCCTTGCCGTAGGTGCTGGTGGCCCGCCCAGAGGATTCTGGGACCTACAGCTGTACAGCGCAGAACAGTGAGGGGTCTGCAGAGATGAAGGTGGAGGTGATGGTCCAGGGGGGGGCGCTGGTGCGCTCTGTCCCCCGTGCCACAGTGCCTGAGCCCTTAATGGTGGTTGTCGAGGGGCAGACCGTCACTCTGCGCTGCGACGCCCAAGGTAATTTAATCCTCACAAAACTCTTTCAAGAAACTAAATTATATATGCAGGTGCTCTTCTATGATTAATCTCTGAATGATGGCTATGAGATAAACAAAGTTTGATTGATTCCAGGCCAGTATTGTATTTTTAGACCATTTAACCACAAGTTGTCATCTTTGGTTCATTCATTGTTGTTTTTTTAAATCTCAGTCATCAAGAGAACTGGTGCATCCTCCATAAAGGTCAATTTGTTGTGACAAACATTTTGCAGGAAGAACAGCAGCCCTCTACCTTAAGCATTGTGCTCAGATATGCATATATTATGTGCAGATATGCACACCGTGCAATGTTCTGTTCTATCTGGATTCCAGGCCATCCCACCCCTACCATCACATGGTCAAAGCTGCATGCTCCTCTACCCTGGAAGCATCAAGTGATCAGCAATAGCCTGGTCCTGCCCAGCATCGGGCGCCAGGATTCTGGGGAATACGTCTGTAATGCCACCAATAACATGGGCACAGCTGAAGTAACAGTCATGCTGGAAGTGGAGAGTGAGTTCCATTCCGAATACTTTTTGTTGCCTGTGAATGCAAAATGGCCTTCATAATTTTTCAGCAACATCTGCTAAAATGGTTGAATTTAATTAGGCTAAAACGTAAGTAATATTGTAGTGGACACATCTCATGTTTGAGCTCAACATTTATATTCTGCAGTCAATAATCTTAGCCATAGTGTGTGTGCCATTGATTTTTGGATGATCCGGATTGTGACCTGCCTCTTCCCCCTTGACCCAGCCCCGCCATATGCCACAAGCCTGCCGGATGACCTCTCGGTGCGGGTGGGCGAGGTGATTCGGCTGCAGTGCCTGGCCCACGGGACACCGCCCCTGCGCTTTGAATGGACCAAGGTCGACAACAGCATGCCGACAAAGGCAGAGATGCAAGCTGGCAACCTCCAGATCAACCTGGCCACAGAGGGAGATGCCGGCACATACAGGTGCAAGGCCACCAACAAAGTGGGCTCCAGTGAAGCCCTGGCTAAAGTCACGGTCACGTGTGAGTAGATCCTCTCTGTGTCACTTGCTTTTCCTTTGTTTGATTCAGAAGGGGAATATATTATTTTTATTTCTAAACAAAGCTTAAAATTATTCAAATAAACCTTTATGGAAAAATAATATACTGCAGTATATTGTAATTATATCAAAATTATCTTCACAATATATTTAAAATATACTGCAGTATATTACATTTCCATAAGGGAAGACTGGTTTTACTGAAGATTTCACATGTGTCCATGTACCAAGGGGAAAAAGAGATTTGACTATACACATATATATGTATATAAGCAGTAAGTAAGTATTGGAACAATTTTCTTTTCATTTGGCTCTATACTCCAGATTTGAATATGAAACCATTCATATGGGGTTGAAGTACAGATCTTCAGCTTTTATTAGAGGGTATTTATATAAATATTGGATTCACCATTTAGAAATGATGACACTTTTTTACATAGTCCCCCTAATTCAGGCCAACTAAAGTATTGGGACAATAACATAATGTAAATTAAAGTATATATTTAAATATATATCAGCCTCTGCAAAAGTGTTTCCATGGTTTCCCCTACAGCCCCCCTGGCAGTGCGCGTGTCCCCCCTGGTGGAGGTGAAAACGCTGGGCAGCTCCATGGAGTTTACATGCTCTGCTAACGGAGGTGAACAGACCACCATCATGTGGCTAAAGGAGGGCGGTGTCTTACCCCCAAAGCACAGCATCAGAGACGGGGTGTTGAGGTGAGCCTCCGTCAGCCCGTCAGCCCGAGATAGGACAAGGGGGGTCGATGTCCTGTGTTTGTCCTCTGATTTTGACTGGCGCTCGGCACAGTGATGGCCGTCTAATGATTGCGATGGGCTCCTCAGGATGGAGAACCTGGAGCAGAGCGACGCAGGCTTCTACATCTGCCGCGCCACCAATGTGTTCGGGCAGGCCCAGGATACCGCCAAACTCACCATCCAAGGTCCGCCCATCTCACTGATCACAAACTCTACTGTGTTCTGGGTTTGACACCCCATTCATTGCCCGGCGTCTTAGAGAAGTGCACTCAGGATCGGGCAGCACTGGAGTGACGAGTAAGGCGTAACTGTCGATTTTAATTTTGTGGAGAAAATAGGGGCATTGGGAACAAACAATTTCTGGAATATCTGCAACTTAAATCATCCATTCAAACAAAATGTAACATTACGGCCACCAGCCTAGATCTCCCTTCCCCAGCTTCAGAATGAATTAACATCTCTTCCACAAAAACACCCCTCTCCAAAATATACAGAATAATATCACAAGCTGACAAAACGATATCCATACCATCAATAAAATGGGAACAAGACTGATCATTACTCCTGATGCCGACTTCTGGAACCAGATTTGCAAAAACATCTACTACATGACAAAAAATGCCAACCTACAACTAATACAATATGAGATACTCCACAGAATTCACTTCACCGGGCAAAAAATGTTTAAAATGGGATTCTCATCAGAAATCTGTTCACATTGCACACAAAATAGCCCGGATAACTATATTCATGCCACCTGGCACTGCACACCTATTAAACACTTTTGGAAAGAAATCACAGTCACTATCTGTCCTCCTGGGTTGCCACATCCCATTATCCCCTTCACTCTGCTCTGTCCATCTGTCTTTGTCTGTAAAAGTACCCTTTTTTTATTTATTTTTATACCCTTCCCTCATTTTTGTAAATTATGATTCTAAATAAAAACAAAGTTGACCTCCCAAGAGGGGGGGGGTGGTGGCGGGAAATAAAAAAAATCAAAATATATATATATATATATATTTTGAGGGGAAAACCGTTCCCAGAACAACGTCTGCATGATACTGAAGTGGCTCTCAGTAACATGTATACAACAGAGGCCTATAACCTCAGTGGTTAATTCAAGTTGACTTTTACTTGCCACTTATTGTGTATCAAACTAGAAATCTTGTACTCCAGAGTATACTTAATTTTTGTAACAATATTAGTTCCAGATATTTGACGAGAATAAAATTAATAAAATGGTTCAATATCAATATTTATTTATATAGCGCATTTCACAACCAATTGTCACAATACGCTTCACAGAAAACTCTGGCTTAAACCCCCACAAGAGCAAGCCAAAGGCAACAGTGGCAAGGAAAAACTCCCTGGTTAATCTTGAAAACAAAGCAATTACATTCTGATCATATGTTAAGGTTGTACTGTTGCCTAGGGACCATTGCATTGAATAGGTGCTAACCTTCCTCTTGTTTCTCCTGCAGCTTTGCCCAAAGTGATGATCAACGTCCGAACCTCAGTACAAACGGTGATGCTGGGCAACTCGGTGGAGTTTGACTGCCAGGCCATTGGGGACCCCAAGCCCACTGTGAGGTGGAGCAAGGTTGGGGGTTCGCTGCCCGCCCATGTGATGGTACAAGGGGGCATGCTGAAGATCGAACAGGTGAAGGGCACTGACGCGGGACACTACCGCTGCACCGCCACCAACGATGTGGGCTCTGTGCAGTCCCAGGTGGTCCTTAATGTCCAGTGTGAGTATTAAAGCCTTCAAATATACATCTGCAAGAGCAGCAAGATACACAGATTAGCCACAACATTAAAACCACTGACAGGTGAAAAGGCGGGGGGGGCAATGTACAAAAAGTTCTATAATTTCTAAACAGTTCATCCAATATGGATGAAAATATCCTCATATTAAAGCTAACAGTTCATTGTCATCCTTTCAAACTCAAAGTGCTAGAGTACAGAACCAAAATAACGAAATAATCAATGTTATTCACTTCACCTGTCAGTGGTTTTAATGTTGTGGCTGATCGGTGTATACTGCCTTTGAAAAATTATCAGTAGTTTAGCCTACTATATCACATGAAATTGTATCTTGTCATTCATGGATTTATATGTATGTGGCAGTATTGCATACAGTAATGGTTAGGCAACTGGGCTTGTAACTCATAGGTTATGGGTTCATAGGATGGGGCTCTGCTGTTGTGCCCTTTAGCAAGGTACTTAACCTGAATATGTTTAAATATCCAGCTGTATAATTGGATTGTATTTAAAAGAATGTACACTGTTTAAGTCACTCTGGGCAAAAGTGTCTGCTAATGGTCTAAAATATAAAGAAAATATGCTGGAAAGTTTTCTGCATGTTTTTGAAAAGGAGCACAACAGAAAAGGTTTGACTGCTTGCATTGAATTCAAACGGAGTAAATGATCCTCACTGCGAAGATTTGTAACAGCTTTGTATGTCCAACCACAGATTTCTGTCTTCTCATATATGGTACACCCAGGAGCCTTACAATAGATATACAACTGATCCCTGTTTGATGGTTGTGTCTCTGAAGCTCTTCCCCAAATCACTGCCCAGCCTGAGGTGAAGGATGTGACACTGGGGTCCACTGCGGTGTTCCCTTGCATGGCCACTGGATATCCTGTCCCAGAGGTCAAATGGTCCAAGGTAGGGAATACAAATGTCCAATTGTTTTGAAGCTAAGTTAAGATAGATATACAGTACATATGAAATGAAAAATGTGAGTGATTAGTTATTATGAAGAATGTATGAGTTAATTAAGTGTAATAGATTAATGATTTTACAAAGTACAGCCATACAATATGCCCATTAAGTTTGCATAACAACATATGATTGGTGATATTTTAAAACGTGTATGTGCTTTACATTTATATATCTGATATAAATTCAGGTTTCAATCCCAGGGTTGAATTGGAGCAGGTCTCCTAAAGCTCCTACGTTCTGTCTCAATAAAGATTTATACCCACAATGCACAGGTCCAGAGTCCAGTGGCTGGATTCATCCTGATGAATGTTTATATGTTTTTTTGTGCAGATGGATGAAGAGCTGCCATCCAAAGCTTTGGAGGAGGCCAATGTCCTAACCGTTCCAGACGCGACGCCAGAGGATATGGGAACGTATGTGTGCACAGCTTCCAACAAACAGGGAAAAGTCCAGGCCTTCTCTACGCTCAGAGTGCACGGTAGGATCTGGGTGCGCCTGGAAAATGTGACTGTATTTCACATTTAAAAAAAATAAATTTACATATTTTTTATTTATCACTATCTAGATTTTCAAATAATCTGTAATTCAGCATTCTTTAAAACATCAGTGATCAACAATATTACCACCTGCTGAGGGATTTCTCATTTCAAATATTTATTCTTTTCTCGAGCACAACAATACAAAAAAATCTTTAAAAATGTTGTGTTGGACAAACCACATAAGCCAATGGAAGCCACATAGGCCAATTTATCAGTACTAAAATCCTTAAAATATAATCATACACATTCTAATATTAAGAAAAAACAGTGTAAACCAGTTAAAAAGTCTATAATGGTAAAAAAAATTTCATTGAGTAATTATTGCTGTTTCTCTATTGTGGTTTCATCAGGATGCTACCAGTTTATTTCACTCTGTTACCGTAGTAACCATATTTCTCCATCTGTGGTCCTTTCAGAGCGAGTTGTGCCTTACTTCACCCAGACGCCTCTCTCATACCTTGCGCTGCCCACTATTAAGAATTCTTACAGGGCATTCAATATCAAAATCACCTTCAGGCCTGACACCACCGATGGTGAGTCCAGATTTACCCTCTGTACTGTCTGTCCTTTTAAATCAGACCTCATGTGTCATGTTTTACCGTCAGCCTTTTTTTAAACTTGTATGTATTCATTCTGTTTGCCAGTGTATTTGTTCATCTTTACTTTTCTTTACACCTCTTTCTTTCCTCCCTTCTTTCTCGCACCCGTTTGGTGTGAAGGTGTGATATTGTTTGGCGGTGAGTCAGAGTGCGTGAGCTCATTTCTAAGCAATTTAGGTGTTGCTTTTCCCAAGGCATAGGGTCCCATTAGATCAATTTCAGCCCTGAATTCTACTGATCACTGAATAGCCTATGTCTTGACATGGGCAGGGTTACATGGGCAAAATAAAGACATATAGAATAGAATAGAATAACTTTTATTTTCCCGCTATAGGGAACTTCACATATACACAGGTCTTACAAATTTATAAGCATGAAAATATAAAATATGCTTTGGGTGTCGCCCCTCTCTATATACGTTTGTTTATGAACAAAAAAAAAAAGAAGTCTGTTAGATTTAACACCCTAAGGTTGTGCAGTGAGAATGAATGAATGACATGGATACATAACAAATAGAGATGGCACAAACCTATAATCAGATTGCATGACAGATCCCTGTACAGCACATACCCATGGCATGCAGCCTGTGCAATGGACCGCCAGTGTTCAGTAGTCATGGTAACCTAACAGAAGCCTTTCATTCGGCCAGGTAGCAACTGAACTGGTTTGCATAGCCTCGGCTTGAGTGGCATGCTGCCTCCCACTGAATACAGACATTGGTTGGAAAATGAGGGTGTGTCCACTTGGATGCAGGTGGTTCATCTCTTTCACTTTATATCAGGGGTGTCCAATCTTATCCGGAAAGGGCCGGTGTGGGTGCAGGTTTTTGTTTTAGCCCAGCACTACAACACCTGATTCAACTAATTAACTAATCGTGCTCTTCAATCAAGACCTTGATAAGTAGAATCAGGTGTCATAGTGCTGGGCTAGAACAAAAGCCTGCACCCACACCGGCCCTTTTCGGGTAAGATTGGACACCCCTGCTTTATATTAATTAATTCTTTGTTGAGCAATTGTTGGTTGCTTCATTACAGAAACATACTTGATTAAACCTGTCAGTAAAAGGAAAAAGTACCATTTTCTTTTCCTTGTTAATCATTTCTTATGTTATCGTTATTGCTATATCTTATTTGTGTGTGGGACTAGCAGCCTGCAGACACATGCAGCATGAAATATAAATGAAAATAATGATGATGAGGAGAATTGTATTCACAATGATGATGATGGTGAGTACAATGATAACTATATTAATGCCCTTGATGTTGATCTGCTGTACCTGCAGCCCTCAGACTGAACAACAATTTAAAAGATTGGTTGTGGAAAAAAGTACCACTTCCTAATTAAAATGAAGGTCAGCTGCAGTGTGGTGCTATAGCTCCAGCTCCATGCTGAGACCACCTCCTGTTTCTCCCTCAGGCATGATTGTGTACAATGGGCAGAGGAAGACCACAGGCGCTGACTTCATCTCTCTGGGTCTTGTAGGCGGGCGGCCAGAGTTCAGGTGAGGCCTTTTTAACACTCAAAAGAGTGAATGGGTGTCCTGGAGAATACACACAGCCGCATGTCATTGCTGACCATGGAAAACTGTGTGACAGCTTCTCTCTCGCTCCATAGCACCACATCACCAAGCATTTTTTAGCCTTGTTTGTTCATATTTCTTTCTGGCCCAAGATCATTGAATAAATTAATGTCTTCACACGTCAACTATTTCTCATTGCATCGTTGACTTTTTAACAAATCTTTGCTTTGATTTTGTCATTTGAAACAATGTTGCACTGAAATGAAACGGCTCCACAATATTGTGATTTCCAAAGATAACCATTTGGGCTTTGGCTTAAGTAGTTTTGCTACTTGTTTTTTACTCTGTGCCTCAGGATCTATTACAGTGTATACAGAAATACACCATTATGATTGACCTATGGAAGGAGAGATGAGGAAGTGCCGTGTGGATTTGATTGTGTTCTTCCGCTGACCTCCATCTGACTGCAGGTTCGATGTTGGCTCAGGCATGGCCACCATTCGCTACCCCACCCCCATTAAGCTGGGAGACTTCCACACAGTGGAGATCTCCCGCAACCAGACTCAGGGCTCCATCGTGGTGGATGGGGAGCCCCCCATAAATGGCAGCTCACAGGTAAGGCTCTTTCCATACTACCTTAGCATGCATACTCCTTTGTGTTCAGGCTTGAATTTAAGCAAGCGTTCAAGTTTAAGTATACATTCAAATGTCTGGTCTAAATATGAAATGTTGTAGTGGGAAGCACCTCCTTATTATTGGTTTTCTATATTATTTCATTTGCCATATTTTGCCAAATGTTCTCTCAAAAGATTTGTTTTTGTGAAATAATTGAGAAAAAGGGGGTAACACTTTTGAGAGACATTTAAAAGCGTGACGTTTGCATTTATACTGACCCGATTCACGTGATGTACAGGGAAAATTCCAAGGCTTGGATCTGAACGAGGAGCTGTACGTGGGTGGTTACCCAAACTACAGCCTAATTTCCAAAACAACTGGCCTCAAAAGTGGCTTTGTGGGTAAGAGCTTTTAGGGTAAATTCTCAGTACGGGTGAATGAGGCTTCATGAAACATTTTAATGACCGTCATTTGATTCGTCATCCATTATTGAAGTTTTCACAGACTGTGATCAGCATGCACCCAGAACTACAAATCCAGATCTACAACATGAAAAAAACATTTCAAGTATTTATACTCCGTAATATAGAGATAATTTTGCCTTGGTTAAATTATATCAATGTTTTGTGGTTCCCATAAGGATGTATCCGTCAGCTGATTGTCCAGGGTGATGAAGTCATATTTAAAACCCTGGACCGCAGTTCCACTGGGGTTTCCAATTGCCCCACTTGCAAAGATCGTCCATGTCAGGTGACCATAACTGGCTTTTCACACTTTTAAAAAACATATCTGTTTCAGAGCTGGGACACACGGATGTTAAAATGAACGTACATAGTGAAGCACTAGTGTTGTCTTCTGCTGCAGAATGGTGGTGTGTGCCAGGACTCGGAGACGAGCAGCTATAAGTGTGACTGTGCAAGAGGATTCACTGGGAGCAACTGTGAACACCACTCTGCTCTGCACTGTCACGCAGGTCCCATGTTCATCCAATCACTTCCAACCAGTCTCAGCCGTCTGGATGTGTGTGTGTGTGTCCGAGTCTGTCTCTCTGTGTGTCTGTTGTGGGTGTGTATGAATATGTATTGTCAGTGTGTAGCTTGTAGTCACCCTTTGCAGATCACTCAGACAGTTTATTAACTGTTGTCTTGTACGTCACACTTGCATATCCAAGGCTAGCATTAGCCGTTGATGGTTCTCATTCAAAGCCCCTTTTCACCCTTGCAGAAGCCTGTGGACCAGACGCTACCTGCATCAACCGTCATAACGGCCTGGGCTATGACTGCCGGTGCCACCTGGGCAAATCTGGGGACAAGTGCATGGAGGGTGAGAGTACTGCTAATATGCTAAGCTAGCGCGTAAGCACAGTGACTGCATGTGATCACATGACTGCTGCTCTGCTGTAGGCATCAGCGTGTAAGGAATAACTTTAAAGGTGCAAGCCAAGGGATGAAGAGCAAGTAGGCTTGAAACATCACTGTTGGTGCTAAATAAAGCATGGAAACGGAAGCTATTGGCAGTGTGTGACTTCTTTTCTTTAAGGCAAGCGATGGATGGACCACAATCTGGACCTTGCCGTCTCAGTATTAATACTGCCGGTTTGCTCCGTCTTTAGCAGTGATGGAAGCTGCCAACTGTTAGTAACATGCTTAATTTCTTTGGGAACCCTTGTAATGACTCAAACCTATATGCAGTTAGTGTATCAGAAACATAATCGCTGTCTTTAAGATGGATGGAAAACCTGATGGATTTTCGCCCTCCAGGGCTGGAATAAGTCCCATTACTCTGTCTAAACACCTCACTCTTTCCAAAACTATTTGTCTTCCACAAAACTTCCAGTTGATGGAATGGAGCAGGCCACAGCTTTGTGACACCCTCTCTTTCTGTGGCAGGCACTTTGGTGACCACACCTGAATTTGATGGTGATGACTCCTTCATCGCCTACCCGCCCCTCACCAACATCCACAATGACTTGCGGGTGGAGCTGGAGTTCAAGCCCCTGGACCAGGATGGGCTCATGTTCTTCAGCGGGGGAAAGAAGATGAAGGTGGAGGACTTTGTGTCCCTTTCCCTTGTGGACAGTCATGTGGAATTCCGCTACGAGCTTGGGACAGGTAAGCCGTCCCCCCTGGGAAACCTGGGAACAAGTAAGCTCTCTCTGTTGGAATACCTGGGGACAGATGAGCTCTTACAGGGACACCTGGTGCAGTTGAGCTCACAGGTAAGCTGTCCTTATAAGACTATTGAAGGACAGATTAGCTCTCCTTATAGGGGCACAGTGAAGAGGGCTGAATTCAGGTACTTGCTTAGTTTCCATATCAGTGTGGATCCTGCTTTCTTAAATGTCACCAAGAACATTTTTTATTCTCATCACCACCCCTCCCCAGCTATTGGGGGCTACCCTGTGGCCTACATAACATATTTTGGCTTGTAGAATAACCTTTGACCTCTGGGTTGTGGCAGGCATGGCAATCCTACGCAGCCGTGACCCTGTAACCCTAGACCAGTGGCACCGTGTCACCGCCGAGCGTCTGAACAAAGATGGCTTCCTGAAAGTGGACCAGGCTCCAGAGGTCAGGAGGTCATCTCCAGGGAAGGCGCAGGGCCTGAACATCCACACTCCCATGTATCTGGGCGGAGTCCCCAGCATGGACATCCTCCCCAAAGCAGCCAACGTCAGTATGCTGTTTGAGGGCTGCATAGGAGAGGTGAGTTACACAGAGCGTGTCTCCCAGCCAGACAGTAGGCAGAGTCCAGCCAATGTGGAACATTCTCATGCTACCTGTTAGGTGGGCTAACAGTCTGGCTCTTGGGAGCTTGATGGATATCTTTATTTGGATAGTCGGATACATGTAAGTTAATATTTTTCTTCAGCAATCTGTCACGTTGTTGCCGTTTCTGTTGTCACTTTTGGATTACACATAATTACATTTTCTACAGTGCAAAATAATCATAGTCTGATTGTAGCATACCATCGTCTATTGTGTAGTATGTGTATAGTATATGTATAAAACCATAATGCTACTGTTATAATCATATTGCTTTAACATGTAAATTTACTCAAAGAGCAGTGTATTCACTATATGATGTATACACTATGGTGCTATGGCCTTATTATGATGTGTCGGTATTATGCAGTGAGATGTGTACAGGATAAAAAGTAGGTCACTCACACTTGCTTAAATTGCCCAAAGCTAAGACCAAAGCACTCTCGTGGTCAGATTAAGCACCCCCCCCCCCTTCCTCTCCCAGGTGTTGATCAATGGGAAGAAGGTGGACCTGTCCTACAGCTTCCAGGAGAGCAGGGCCATCGGGGAGTGCTCTGACAGCAGCCCCTGTGAGCGCCACCCCTGCCAGCACGGGGGCACCTGCCTGGCCAGCTCAGAGTATGAGTACCACTGCCTCTGCCAGGATGGCTTCCAAGGTCAGCCCCAACACAGGGCGTAAAGGTCACATGCCACTTTTCACCAGTGTGCAGTACATAAACACGAATACAATATTTCATGATAAAAGTATTTGTCATTAAATCAAAATTTAAACCTTCACATAAAATACATTTCAAAGAAAACAAATTTAAAAATAAATCCCATATTACACTAGTAAAAGGGGACGGGGAGTTAGACGGCAAACTTTTTACCGTAATTACTAAAAGATTTACGCATGCGCTTTTCAACATCGGCGATCAGTCAGCCAGATAGTCAGTTACCTACACTCACTCTTTTAAAAAACCCAGAGGTCCAAATGGAATGAAATTGTGAAGGGTGAATCACTGAATGGTATCTTGCTGTGACCTTCCTCTTTGTGGGCATATAGGTGAGCGTTGCGAGGTGGTGAAGGACAGCTGCCAGCACAGTGCCCAGTGTCTGAACGGGGGAAGCTGCTTAAACCACCGCTGTGTGTGTGCCCCTGGGTACACAGGCCTCTTCTGTGAGAGCGGTAAGTCAACCTGCCAATCACTCTGCCCTGTGACCTCCAGCCAATCACACTGCTCTGTGCCCTTCTGCCAATCACTCTGCATTGTGATCATTGTATCTTGTAGGATGGTGAGTTTCCGTGTATGGTACATACAATCTCAACAAAAAACATTTTCAACGTAAAAAAATGTTGGCAATCGTAGCTTGCACTAATTAAACTAGCTCTAATCGAAAGCAATGCTACCCAATCTTTCCAAAATTATTATGTAACTTGGCCTTGTGTTTGTTCATCTTACCATCTGAAGAGAATGTGGTCAATCAAACTTTAAATGTCAAAAGAAATATAGTCCAAAAATAACCCAAATTTGGGGCTTTATTGTGTGAATGTGTGAAGTTATAACTGAATTCTGTGTGGTTACATGAGGTCAGACCGTACATAAGTTAATGTTTTTAAGGGCTGGTACTCTGTAGTCATTTTGGTTATTTCTGAAGGAAACCCTGAAAAGTGGCAAACACTCTGTGCTGTATATGAGGTATGGGGCATGTCCCGCCAACCTGTAGCTTGGCGGATGGCATACCGGCCATTCCAATCAAAACACCCAACCAGCAGCTTGACAGTGAATTGTATCTTAGTACTCGGGGAACATATCTTTCCATACATGATAATTGACATTCACAAAAAGAGTTTTAGATTTTATTTAGATTTTTAGTCAAGGTTGCAGGTTCAATTAAGAAATAGAGCAGTTTGAGTTTGGCTGCCTCAGCACCTATCTAACTGTATGAATAGATAATACATCCAATACAAAAGCCGTGTCCTGTGAGTTCCATATAATCGAATGAACTGAGACTGGGGCATTTACCTAACTTAAGGCACTTCTTGTTTGTCACACTGCAAGGAGAGAGGGAGGGCCTTTAACAGAAATATTCTGCTCACACAGGGCAGTCTCCCACATTCTCTGAGGCCCTGTGGGATTTGGAGGGCAATGGTGGTAATGGTACAGCATGCTATCAGTCTGCCTGATACCCAAAACTAACTGGGTGGGGCAGGGGGGCGTGCGGCAACATTAGTCCCAGACCCTCAGCCTGTTTAACACATACAGTATGTCTGTGTTCATAACCAGTGATTGGGAGTCTCTTATTCTATGAAACTTGACCATGCTTGTGTTTGTAGAAAGGGGAAGCCTTTAAATGTCAGTATTTGTATGTGGAAATGTCAGACGGGGTCACACCAAACACAGAGGCTTGTGACATTTTAGCTCATCTTCCTTTGAAAATCTGATAACCATAGAATTCCCATTTCACTGTTTGTCATGTCTGTGATGTCATTACTCACTGCACTTGTGGCTGTTGGATGATATAAATGCAGACAGAATACTCATCATATAATGGCCACCTCATAATTTTAAGCATGTAGACTTTATGTTAAGTAAACTGAAATTTTGAATTTAGGTTTGGTTCATTTGTTCATTTAGTGAAAACAAAAAGATTGTTTTGACTGTATTCATAATTCTTTATTGTTGTGTTTATATATTTCTGTATTTCTCATCTAAATATTTTAGGTTATGGTGTAGCCTCTAGTTATTTTGAATAACTGTATTAACCTAATATCTGCCATTTATTCAGAAGGAGATTTAAATTTGAAGTCTCTTATTCCCTTTCGTGTAGTCACATTATGCTGTCTAGAGGAGTGGGTCCTAAACTCAGTCCTGGGGATCCACTGGTTTCATTCCAACCATTATTGTCACCTCTAAATTGTAACAAGCTGCTAATTGTTCTTATTCAAGGTTACATTTTTTATATATTTATAATATAATAATTATAGACTGGCAAAAGAAATCAGACACCTGATTACTGAAGCGAAACCATTTGTAGAAAATTAATTTCAAAGGCAGAGCAAATAATAAGAAGCCAGACCTCTACTGTGTTAAATTAAGTTTAAGGAAAAAAAATATAGTAGAACTTAGGTTATTTCAACAACTTCAATTGATCAAGAGATTGGTTGTAGTGTCAGATATCAGCCACCAGAGGGAGTCATCGCACACAGGGTCAGAGATGAAAAAAAGGATAAAAATGGAGCAGTCCTAACATGTACCCTCCTCCTTTAAGATTCCCCAATTCAGTATGCTGCATATTTTCATGATGATGGATACCTGACTCTGCCAAAGCCAATCTTTCCCAGAAGGTGAGGTGTACCATATCTTCATGTTTGCTGTGTCAGCATTTCTTTGATAGCACTTAATAGTCAGTAACATTCTGTTAATAGATCAGTGGAATTGTCATGCTTCTGATATCTTGAAAAAAATGCATGCCAGAGACTGAGGTGAAGGGCATGCATAAGGAGTATCACAAGAATATCAGATGTGATAAAGATTTGAAATGATCTTTTCCGTATGCATTTGAATGGGGCAATGTACCTAATTATTTTGGAGCCACTGAACTCCACAGAGATGACATTTGATTCTGTGCCTGCTTTTGGCGCTGAAGAGGCTGGTTCTGTTTCAGCTCACCGGACAGCCCTGAGACCATCGAGCTGGAGATGCGCACCAGCTCCCCTGAGGGCCTGATCCTTTGGCAGGGGGTGGTAGGTCCACGGCCCAGAGAATCTTCCGGGTCACTCTGAACTCTCCTCACACATCCACGTTCAAACCAAATCAATTAATGTTTTTCTTAATTCATAATCCTTAACAACCTATCAAATTACAGGAAGCAAATCAATCATCACTCTTATTAACTGGGCCAATCACAAGCCCCCACCTGCTCCTATAAGAGCCCAGCCTCAATCATCAGTCTTATTAACTGGGACAATCACAAGCCCACAACTGCTCCTTTAAGAAACACCAGCCATGCTGTAATTGCAGTTGCGCATGCTTGTATCTCATCATCCCTGATATACATAATTAACTGATACTGTGTATGATTCCAAAACCTAAAATGTAAATTGTTAACTTGACGAAGAAAACCATATTTATTCTGAAAACAAATTTTGTGAAATTATGGTTCCTAGCATCTGTGAAAAATCATCCTGGATCTATTGTTTTACATTAATTTATCACACCACCTAATAATCTTCAGAGTTGCATTCCCCTGCATGCAAGAAGCAATAGGGGGCATGTGGCATGCGATGAACAAGCTGCACGTTTGCCTGATTTGCTTTGCCACACTAACCCCGCCTCCCGTCTTCCCCAGGAGCCGACCGGCGTCTTGCGCAAGCTGCATGCTAGACACAAGGTACTCACTCCCAGCTCATTAGCAGTGTGAAAACAGCCGCTGTGGTTCCCGGGACTCCTTTACAGGAAGCAAAAAAGAGGGGTCGCTCACCCTCCCTCGCCCCGCCCCCCGTAACCGCCCAGAAGTATTATCTAAACTGATCTCGATCGGTCAACCCTCACATTTGAGGAATGCCTTCTTTTTAACTTTCCCACCGTCCCTACATGCAATCCCTCTAGTACACAATTTAGGAAAATGGCCCAGCTCGAGTCAAGCGCTCCCTGATGTGTCACCAATAGATCTTGGTGGGACGCTTTCAAGTGAGGCTGGCCATTGTGTGGTACTGACGAATGTCTTGATTTTTGCCTCATAGATCTTTGCTGAGCGCTTTTTTTCAGTGAGTTTGAGCATTGTGAAACGTCCCTACCAGCCTTCTAATGATCTTTTCTCCTCTTTGAGGAGTTGTGTGCTCTAATTTGTTACCCTCCAGGCTGAAATTGCATGTCTATGTTCTGTATGCTGCACGTCTACAGTTGATAGAATGTTTCATATGCATGCACACCGCAGTAATTGCTTTTTTCTCGAAATTATTCATCAATATAATGGATAGTTGATCATCAGTGGTACTGAAAAGGACTTCACAGAATGACATCCGTTCCAGCATTTTTATATTTTATGTTGGCATTTCCAGGAACTTGGAGATGAAGGAAAAGGCAAAGACTTTATTAGCCTTGGTTTACAAAATGGACATCTTGTTTTCAGGTAAGTCATGAGGAACGGTTTTGACTATAGCCTTATTTGAGTGATTTTAGAATGAGCTTACTGTCTTCATTTTAGATCAGAGTGAGTTGTTTAGTTGGATGTACTTTTTATTTAGTATGTCTAGGCACTAAGACTGATGCAGATGCTTTGCGATGCAAACAAACATTCTCTCGTGTGTTATATTCTTGTAGACCAACCAGCTTTTTCACAGTCACAGTGCAGGTGAAGTGAGTTGCCGCCTAAGTCTGTCGAATTATGTATCCACAGTTACCAGCTGGGCAGTGGAGAAGCAGAGATTATCTCTAAAGAGCCAATTAATGATGGCAACTGGCACAAGCTAACTGCAGTGAGGTACAGTATGGAATCACAGCTGTAATGAGATGCGCAGCTAACAAATTTATTAACCGTGGGATAAAATTACTCTGGTGGGCACTGCTGGGTGGCTCATCCGGGATGAATTCCGGCCATGCCTGTGCCAACTGTGGCCAGTAGCCCCGCAAGCTGATGCATAATATGCATTTGCATCTTCCAGGGTCGGGACGGTTGAGTCAGCAGGGATCTTTGTCTCAACCACAACTGGTAGATCAGGCACCTGCATGTCTGCCTGTTGAGCTCCGACTCCTGTCTGTGCAAGCCCGACCTGCGAGCTGTGGTGTGATGAGAAGCTGTGCTTGGCGTTGTGTGCCTCTGAGGGGAGTGTGTGCCTGTCAGTGCTCTCCCTAATCAATAGCTGAGGATCCAATCATGAGCACTGTCATAATTGGGCATTGCAAATTGGGCAAAAAGGGGAGGGAAGCGAAAATAGTCATAAAAAATAAATGTGGTAGGGAGTAGGCTTAGGCTATTTGTAAACTGAGCCGTTTTGGTCAGAGTATGTAAATATTGCATAGCTGTTGTTAAGGGTATTTTTTAGGGCTACTTCTCAATATATTAAATATACTATATATTCCATACATAGCTATAACATATTTTTGAGTAGTTGATTTTGGTTGGGAAATATTAACAATTTGGTTTGTACTGGATGTGAATATAGGGTAAGTACACATTGTGGGATTCAGTTTGAAACAGTGAAAGGTATTGACAAGATTTACAATATGGCTTAAGGATAACTTTCAATAAGCATTACATTCGTAGTGGGCCATGTAGATGCAACTTGCTGATAGTCCAAGTGTTGGTCTGGGAAATGACTTAAGTGGTACATTCAGCAGAAGATGCATTCCTGCATTTGAATCTTCACAGGACCGGTAAACAAGGCTACCTCCAAGTTGATGGTGGCGCCCCACAAAGAGGACAATCACAGGGCAAAATGATCATGGTGGATACCAAAGGCAACATATTCTTGGGTGAGTCCATTTGAGTCTCTGGCCCTGGACTAAACTGTAGTAGTTTTGGTATTCTCTGCACTTCTTACTGTAGCTATATATGGTGCTTTTGATTTAGTGATTTATTTTACTATTCATAGCACACACTTCAGTCAACCTGTCACATATTCTGAGCTAATGCTAACAAACAAGGACAACAGTAGCAGTGTCCTATCACCGCATCCAAGATAGCATGTCTGGTTGAATGATTGTTATAGCTGACATATATTAATGAATTTCCATGAAATTACTTAAAATGAAACTGGTCCAGTAAAGGGTATTTAGCTGAATATGTAGAGCTGAGTATAACCGCACAATCCCTGAGATCGCCATGGTAACTGAATTGTTCTGGGTGGAAGGCGGAGCTCCGGACATGACCGCGCTGACGGACGGGAAGTTCTCCTCAGGGATCACAGGCTGCATAAAGAACCTGGTGCTGTTGAACGCACGGCCTGGCAAACAGCCATTCAGACCCATCGACCTGCGGATCCATGCAGAGGACGGGATCAATGTGGAGCGCTGTTCGTCATAGACAGCTAGCAGAGACAGGAACCAAAGACTAAAACAAACACAGCAACAAGCATATACACACACATACAGACTTGCACTCACACACACAATCAAACTTATGACAGGATAATGGTGCTCAAACTGTTCCCAACACCAAAGCATTGTCTGTTAGGTGCTGCATGAATACAAAAACCTGCAGAACAAATAATATTAACCATTTTTCACAACTCTACCTAATTTTTGTATTTTTAATGAAGGACTCTTACTAAAGGACATCAATTTCAGTCTACATATTCCCTGCAGTAGCATTTAATTATGAAGAGAAAAGTAGGCTTTTTACAATGGTGTAGATCTGGAGATGAAGATGTTTTTGGCACTGAATTTAATTTATACAGACACAAACACACAGCACACACACACACACACACACACACACACATATACTGTGTATGTACTGTATATGTGTGCGAGGGGGGTGGAGAGAAGATAAACTAACCATATCTTGTTCTTCTCTTTCATAGAATGATTCTGAGCTCTAATGATGCTTTTGTGACCTAGGTGTGTTAATACTTGAAGTTTAGACCGTCTCTTACTTTCATCTCTCTTGGCTTTTTTTGTCCCTAAACCATTTCAGCAAGCATCAGGATACCAGATCTCAGGTGAAGAGCAAATGTAAAGCAGTGATGCTCTTTGTTTTCCAAACCAATTTGTTTTGCTCTTTTTGCTTATTTTTGTTTTATAGGAAAAAAAAAATTTCCTTCAGTATTTCTAATATGATAAAACTCAGTCCAACTGGGCTAATGTCAGGAAAAAGAAAGCTTTTATTCTGTTGTCTGTAAACTGCTTATTATCCCCCTCCACCTCCAATGTGGAATTCAAATATAAGTTTATCAACAAAACCCATGTGACTTAATTTAACCTTAGTTTTGATCATGATTTTGTGATCATAGCTACCATTGCCATAACTACTGTATGGAAAGGCCTCTGTGTCTCTCTGTTAAGAGATTCATGTGGTTACTTTAAGTGGATCTCAGACTGATAGAAGATGTAAAATATGTTGTTTTTTAAGAACAAAGTTTAAAACTATTTCTTACAAAATTAGAATTTTCTTATCAGAAATAACTTATTTTGTTTTTGCTCAGAGTGGTCATTACAGTATCTCTTCTTCAATATATACTGATTGGACATGTCTTTTATTCGTGTAATTTTATATTCATTAGAAGCTCCTTTTTTGGTTAACATACTCACTCCAGATTATCTCTCTATGTTTCCTTCACTATTTTAAGGCAAGATGTCAGTCACAGTGAGTGAAACTTTTGTATCTCTTCATCCAGAGTGAAGCCATCCCTGTCCTAGAAGCCCCTTCTCACATTCAGGTCGCTTGTTCCACCTCTTAGATTCAACTGCTGTGTGTACAGCTTACAGTGGCTTTAGCCATACTTGGGTTCAAATAGTATTTGTTTTGGATTCAAATACTTTTCTGTGCTCTATTGATCTTGCCTGGTGCATTTTAACCAGCTAGGAGGAGCACCAGGCAAGCGTAGTCAAATGCAGAAAAGTATTTGAATCCAAAAACTAATACTATTTGAACCCAGGTCTGGCTTTAGCTAGGTTAAAGTAAATGCGCGCGTGCACGATGCATGAAATCTATGCAGCAGACCTAGAGGCAGCGCATGTGTGGGTGGCACCTTTCCAAATGCGCCCGCAACCCATAACAATAAATATGTTTTCAGGAGGAAGATCACCCAGGTCTTCAGACCTCAATGGTGTGGCAGGTCACGCAGAGTTCACCTACTTTGATGAGCAGTAGGCTTCTATTCAATCTAAAAGCTTTGTCCTTATTGTGCAGTGTGCATTGCGGGTAATAGAGCTTGCTGCTTTATTTCCAATCTAATTCAGCACTATTATTTCAAAAATATGTTGCTTCATTTTGTATTTATTTGCATTTTATTCATATGTCTTGCTTTAAGGCAGAGCTGCCCAACCCAGTTCCTGGAGATCTACAGTCCTTCAGGTTTTCATTTCAACCCTAATTTGGCACACCTGACTCAAAGAGATCTCTGGGGCTGTGTCCGAATACGGCCCCTACACCCTTTTGAGGGCGCATATTTGAGTCCACTTCGTCAAAAAGCTTTTGAGTGGGGGACTTTTTCTCACAAATGGGGACACTTAAAATATCAAGATCAACCCCTCATTTCCGGGGTTTTGTTGAGGGAATTCAGGAGCCCACTCATCTGCAGAATGGTGCACTCATCTGACAATTTCAGTAAGTAACCCGGAAGTAAAAATGTAAAAGACATAGAGCATCTATGGTACAAGATAGGTTCATATTACAAACTACTCTTTTTATTTTTGTTAATTCTATCTTCATTCATAATCTACACTTTGTAACAATCGTTATGTTTTGCGGGATTTCTTTCGCACACTGCCTGCAAAGTGAGGGGACAGGGCACATAGTAGACAGGGGTGTGAGTGGACAGGGAACAGGGGTCGCGTTTGGACACAGTCATGTTGAATGAGATGTGCTTTGTTAGGGTTGGAGTGAAAACCTACAGGATGGTAGATCTCCAGAAACAGGGTTGGGCAGCCCTGCTTTAAGGTGTGATTTTGCTACTATAGAGCTATTTAAAAAGCTTACTCTTTAATATTTTATTGTAGAGTGCCCCCCAGTACCACCACCTTGTATGGATCCCTCATGCTTGACTTGAGTGGGTCTCCTACAGGTACAGACTCTGCCAGGTATTTCTTACATGAAAGGTATCAGTCTTAACAGAGTGGCTGTAACCCATTTGAAGACTCTTCTGATTATGTAAATTGCAGGATTGACCACGATAGATTTGGTTGTTGTTTTGTTCTACAGAGGTTCCTGCTCACCTTTTATTGCATTCAGTTTCATTTTTTGATGCAATACTCCCATGTTTTGTTGCATGTCCTGACTGTGAACCTCATTTGACCACAGGCTGAATAATTAAAAATACACAATGGTAGTAAACTTCCACCAATCCTTGGGGGTGGGAATTGATAGCCATTTAAAATGTCAGACCACTCATTTGAGCATGTGTATATGTGCTTATTGTATAACAGGTACATGCCACAAATTCTTGGTCCAGACAGTAGATGCAGATATCCATATTCTGTACTTTTAAAAAAGGACTTTTTTGCACATACACCATAAAACTGCAAAAATACCACAAACATTCCGTAAAATGTTACACAACGTAATCCTCTGTGAGGGATCATGCCTTGTCATTCATGTAGATGAAAGGAAATAGATCAATATCCAAATATATAAATTATAGGAATACATCATTATATTTAGAAGGGGGGTTCTTGACACTTCAATTGAAAATGTCTCCTTTTTTGCAAAAAAAAAAGATTTTAATTGTATTTGTGTTTTGTTGTGAAGGAAGTTCAAAAACAGGCTAAAAACAATGCATTTTAGAATTATTGAGGCTGGATATGTGCTATGTAAAACTACATCTGACAAATACTAGTTCTCATTTCTGTACCTTTTTCCCTCTAATTCTGAAGGATTTACCATACCCCCTGCGTCTCTTAATTAAACCATTCGTGAGCTATTTTTAATCTTGTGGTTTTTCTTTTTCTCTGAAGTGCAGCAACATTTTGAGGGCATGGTGTTGTCGTCTTTGTGGTCAATTTCACAGTTTACACAGAAGGGGGCCATATGGCAGGTTATGTACATGGAGTTCTAGACATCTTTCTTTCTCAAAGCAAATAAGCAAATTCCAGTTTTAAAAAGTATTCATGGTGGAAATTAATACTTGAATCCCATGTTAAGTCCTTGTGAGCTCCAATCTTGCTGAAAATGTGAAGGTGTGTTAAAGGATATTGTTGGGATGGGAATTTGGCTTTAATGAGAGACTTTCACATGCTTCAGAAGAGACAGGTGCTCCCTCTTGCACAAACATGGACATAGAAACATAACGACACACCTTGCAGTCTTTGTGCTTATACATACGTTCATTTTATCAACCTCAGAGTCAAAACAGAGGTCACTGTGCTTGCTTTGTGGGTCATTTACCAGGGTCATTGTGCTTGCTTTGTGGCAGGCACAGTCCTTTCAACCAAACCCCTCTTTTGGTTTGCTTTAAAACATTTACTGTCTGTTTATACAACTTAAAAATGTATGTTAAGCTTCAGTGTTTGAAGCCATTTTCAAAGAATGACCCTGGCACACTCGATGTGATACCTGCCTGTTACCTGTCACAGTGATATTTCAGGGATTATCTGGAACTAACTAATGAGAGCATCAGATTCCATTACGTTGAGCTTTTGTGTGCAGATCTCCAATGGTAAATGTGCCAGCCAGGAAATTAGCTGATCTAAGGCAATGGTGAAATCCAGATTTACTCATGAATTATAATACAAGACAACACATCTGATTCTGTATTACTTCCCATATTTGGATGAGTTTGTGAGCAGATGTTCTCAGCTCAAACATTAACAGAGAACACTATGATGTAGCTGTCATGTTTATTTCAATCATTAATTTCAAAAGAATCTATCTGATATTTTTATTTAAGATTTTTCTAAATTCAATTCTCTGAATCTAATACCTGGCATCCTCCGAAGACCTGGCAACTCATTTTTGTCTCCTGTAGGGGACATTAGTCACTTGTCTTGATTTCAAGAACAATATACTGTATTCTACACTATCTACACTACAAGGTACATTCAAGGTATATTCAATGGAAATAACAAAAATAATATTTTTGAAAATATTTCCACCGCAACATGTTTTGTCTTCTGGGGCCCTATCTTACACCAGGTGCTAAGTGGCGGTAACCCAAATGAAAGTCTGCTAGTTTCAGACCAATGCAGTTGTCATTTTACCATCCAGCGCTCACGTTATTTAAATAGCAAGTGAACTTGCGCCCATAGCAAGAGAACTTGCGCCCATAGCAAGTGAACTGGAGGGGTTGGTCTTAAGATAAGGTGTGGCCAGGATAGCTTTTGGTGTATTGCTATCTTGAGGCAGCAAAACGCGTTTGCGCTAAAACCACCACAAACCTGGTCTTAAGTCATGTCACTGTTGTTATAATCAATATTAGAATGCACGTAATGTGAACTTTGGATGAAGCTTGAACTTCGCTAGCCGAAATTCATTGCCTGTGATCTGTCTGCTGTGAGAACAGCCTCATGGAATTGATGTTTGACGATGCTTCATTGTATAATCAAACGAAATTTGTTAAACAAGCAGGCTAATTTGGCGTTTTCTAAGGAAGCCAAGTTCTGGTAGCTTATGCTCAGCTGTTGCAGGTGTTATACCGAAATTAAACTGCATATATTTTGTTAAATAACAGCACTGGTGTAAGCTAATGGAAAAGTTTTTTTCCTGTTTTCCCATTATTATATTTCTGGGAAATAGTTTGCTCGGGAATTACCGTTAAAACCTAATGTGAAAGATTATTATTGTGTATAGCAAAACACGTCATAATGGTTAGTCCGTATAATATTGATCATAATATTGATCCATATAGCCTATTCCTTGCTCACATGCTTTAACTACGCGCACGAGCATGTCTGTTTCGCCAGCTGTAAATCGCTGTTTTCAAATGCAGGTGGCTTTTAAAGGGAATGGGATATGACATTTCGATTGGTTTATTGCATGTTACGGCCAAGACACATTCAGCCCATTTACACCTTGCGCCATACATAGCGTTCAAACAATACACCGTCTAACTAGCAAAAGTGGACTTGGACACGCCCTAAATGCACTTGCGCCATGCGTTTTAGGCCAAGTGCTAAGATCGTCAAGATAAAGCCCTTGCGTTCAAAATTTTAATACTTTTAATGTAAATGAATACGTTTACTGATGCATTTAGGAGGTTTTATAAGTTTTTATGCCAAAGATATTTATTCATGTTCAACATTATCCTTTTAGTGGTCTATTCACCACAGGAAACATAATAGGATTCGAAAAGATATTTATTATATATTCTGTTACAGTAAAAACAGGCCCTTAATTGAATTGCAGTTGTTTATGTTTCTGGTTTCTGAATGCTGTAAGTAAATAAGTTAATGAGAGTAAACCCATTTATGTATGTTTTATGTCTCATTCCGTAAATGTAGCGCATATGAAATATTTTTACCTTACAGCTTACCAATCTGAAAACAAGTGTGTGACTCATAAACTCATTGCTCATTAATATTCCTATAAATCCATCACACTGATTTGTTCTTGGTATCAAGTAGGTGGAGCAATGTGAACAGAATGAGAAGAGAATAACTAGTAATCAGAAGTAAGAGAATAACCTCATCTATAGAGTAATACCCCCTGCTTCAAATACGTTTTCAAGCAGGTCGTTTAGGTAGTTTGAAAATTCATTTTTTCTTTTCATATATTAAGCATTAACAACAAAAATTATTGATATTTTATATCCAGCAAATATATAATTTACATGGAAAAATGTTTTCTTTTTTCAGAATGCAGAATATATTGACTGAATTGATCCCCAGGACACAAAAGCCATATTCTCTTTGCTTTTATGCCTCAAGTATAAATCTAAAGGCAACTTACCAAATGCTTTTTCAATACATGCCATGCTTACAAGTTATAAATACGGACTTTGCTATCATTTATCGAAACAGCAAAAGGCTTTGGATGCTCCTCGTGTTCAGTCTAGACTTATGAAACTATTGTCATACATTTAATAGATAACAATAAAAAGGTATCAACTAATTGGAATATAAGACACTACTAATTACCACTGTAATATTGCCTATCAATCATTATTTTACATGAAAGGCGATATTTTAGGGGACACTTCAGAGCTCATTTGTAGCGAAAGGAATTGGGAAAAGATTTTGGAGATAACATTTAGCATGTTTTAACAGCTCATTTTAGTAAATTGTTAAATGCCTGGTATGTGAGACTGCCACAATGGGGATTCTCTTGGCTAATGGTGTCCATACTTACTGCTGACCCTCCCTCTACACAAAGGTCAAGTGTCAGGCATATTTGCGTTTGTGTGCATATGTGCATAATTGGGTATGGAGGACAGTGTATTTTGTTTGCTCGCTGATGCGAGGTATATCATATCACTCCTTCACATAACCCAAGAAGGAGTAAAGAGGTAAATATGGCCAATGTTGACTTCTCAGGCTTCGGTCATTATCTCAGGAAAGGAGAAAGTGGATATTATTGTCTGTATCTATTTCTGATATCAGAGCACCCTGTTTCCGCTGCCAATCTTCAGTGTGAATCTGAATCTAACAGTTTGTGACTCAATCTGATCTGTGTCAACATGCAGCACTTGCATTTTAATTTCTTTGCTTATTCTCAACGTCTTATTGAACGGAGTCCAGTCTGCTGTACTGTTTTATAGCAATGTTCCTCAGGTTCACAAAAGGAAATAAAACAAGGAAATGGAGTCTCGTGTTGGGCAAACTCAAAAGGTCCAAAGAGAGAGTCCTACCCAGGTTTGGGTCTTAGCCCACAGGGGACACCAGTCTGGATTTGGGAGGCGGTAACACCTCCTCGTGTTCCAGAAGCGGGGCTACACGGCCATGCCAGTGGCCGTGCCCTGGGGCGTGACCTTGCCTGGGCGGAGCTCCTTGCCGGGACGGGAGCAGCTGCGGGTGCAGAGCTGGCAGGAGGCGCAGGCCGAGTTACAGCAGGGAAGAAAACGGCACACGCTCACCCTCCACAGGAACCAGCCCGGGGACCAACAGCACCAGCACAGCACAAGCACCCCCGCCAGCACCCCAATCAGGATGTACAGCCCCAGCAGGGACACATAGTTCTGGGAGTCTGGGGAAGCACAAGCAGCCACCATCACCACAAGGTATGTGTTACAGCAGGGATCGCAATCTCAAATCCTGGAGGGCCGCTGTGTCTGTTGGTTTTTCATGTGTTCCTGCACTTAAGTGCTTAATTGAAGTCCTTAATTGGCTAAAGAGTCTGAACACCTTGTTTCCAAGCTCCAAACTGGCTGCTGATTGAAGGGAAATCACGAAAAGCAGCAGAGACTGCAGCCATCCAGGACTGGAGTTTGACACCCCTGTGTTACAGGAGAGCTGACAGACATGAAATACTCAACATGATCAAGTATCAGATATTCAAAACAATACTGAAAGTTATTGACCACTATAACTTTGAATTTTTATGTGTTCTTTTACATTAATATGTGTTGTAAAGAGCTCTGCACAGCTGCTTGGTTATCCTGTAGGTTAGATACAAAATTACAAGTGCAATAAAAATAATGACAAGCACAACAGCGTCCTCCTATCCAGAGTAGGTATTACTTCTACAAACAAATACGCATGTAAATATCCAACATACACCTGCATGGATTTATAAAAAATACCGACTTTAGATGAACAGGTTTTTTGGAGATGCTCATTTGAACTGAACTGAACCTGATTTCTTTCTTGTCACAGTGGGGGCTGTCTATTGGCTCGGCAGAGGCAAAATGTCCATCTACGGCTATCTTTCAACCACAGTGTCCATTTGCACTGTCGCTAGACACTGACGACAGAGCAGTGCACTCAAAGGATCATCCTTTCCCCTCACCATCAATCAGGGGCTAATGGCGGGCAGCCCAGCAACTGCCATTTATTGTGTTTGCTCCCCCATTCATTTTATGCCCCCCTTGTCTTTGTAATTAGTATTCATACTTTGGGTTCAGGCCCTGATTGCTTTCTACATGCATTGCTTTTGAGCTAATGTTTACTTTAAACCAAATGAAAACTGTGGGCTGATAGGTGGGACATCCCGCTGAAGCTTCAGACCTTGTGCTAGTCCAAATAATGGCAGTACCAGCTGTGGCCACAGATCTATACAACAGGCCGTAGTAGTTCTCATTATTATTATTTTCATTATTGTTGATATTATTATGAATGATAATACCATGCTTTATTATTTTATTTTGATATTATAATAATAATAATCATCAAATTTATTATTCCAATAATAAACATAACTGTGGCTCAGAGGATGTTGCAGCAAAGACACAAGTTTATAAATATTAACTTATTCACCACAGTATACTGATCAAATGAAAACTGTTGCCTGAAAGTTTGATCATTCACTCCAGAAGTTGTTGCAAAGGTGATAAACTTATCTTCTGCAAGAGCCAATCTTGACACACACAGGTCTTGCATAAATGTGTGCCCAGCCATATCTTAGCAGCTGAGAAGCAGAGGCTCACCTGACACAGAGTCTGGTTTATCGGGAGGCCCACAGCTCCTATTGGTAGATCGAGCTAAAGTGGGCGGGTTCAAGATGGGTGATGGGGGCGTCACCCTTGGATGTTTGGCCCTTGCTGTAAGAGCATACATTTAAGTGTGTTAATAACAGTTTCAAGTCACAATCACAGCCACGTTTTAAGTGCTCTCCATTATTTACATGTTTAGGAACTTATAGAAATTGCACCTAAGGTCATTTAAAAAAAGTTTTTTTAAATGTAATAGTGAAAAAACATAACCCTGTTCTAGATACACTTTAACAAAGCTGAGATTGTAATGCATGGCTTGGTCCAGTACTCTACTCCTATTCTACTCTGCTATTAAAATGTTGTCTGCATATATTAGTGTGTAATGTATGTCTGCTGGTCCTGAATAACCTTTGCAATCTGCAGGTGGGCGGTCTGCCTGGTCACTGCCATCGCCACAGTTGTCGATTCCTTTGTCATCGCACACCAGACTCACAGGAATGCACTTCCCATTTTCACAAGTAAAATACGGTTCGCTTCTGCATTCTGATTGGTTGAACCCTAGAGCGGGAAAGAATGTACAGCAAATTCATGCAGCAAGCAAAACACTGGTGTTAGTGGCTGAAATGAAACCTGTAGATGACACTATTAAAATAACATTACATAACTGAGCGACACACAAATCAAAACTGTCGTCATTATGCCATTGACGTGGTAAAGTAACAGAATTCAGTGGAAGTGGATGCTGGCACCAAGTGAAAAATAGTTCTGCACAGAATGGATTTAAAAATACCCCTCCCCCCAAAACAGACAGTTTTTTTCATTCTATGGTGTTTATCGCATAACATGATAAATTTAAAAACCCACAGCTCATCAGTGGGTAAGAAAAATCCAAATCTCTCACCCAGCCTGAAAGATGTGAAATGCCCCATAAAGTCCACCCTGGGCTGTGTCCCCCTGGTCATGAGCCGCAGGGTGAGATAGTTTCCCGTGGACAGGACGGGCCTGGGAATGGTCTTCCCGCACAGCTGTGGCCCAATGGGAGGGGCGGGTCTTGTCTTTTCCATCATAGAACTGGATTAAAGACCCGGCATGGCAGGGATCCCCTGACCCGTACCCGTACCCAGACGTCGGCTCTGGGCGTACCCCGGGGTTAGTGGGGTCGGACAGGGAGAGGTTCCGCCAGGCCTCTGGAAACAGCGGGGTGGGGCTCAGCAGGGGCTGGCTGAGAGGGGAGACCCTCAGCAGGCTGTAAACCAGGAAGAAGCGAAAGTGGAACTGCACCTTGTCCCTGGGGGAAGCGGCCTGCATTGTGAGGTGGCAGTCCGTCCCCATGGTGACAAAGTAGTACTTCCGGGAATCCCGGTGGGAGTTGACGATCATGCCGTCATCTCGGATGGTTTGGCCGCAGAAGTCCACAAGGTTAACTAAGAGGAACACAGTTCAGGTGAAGTGATTGAAAAAAGCTATTTTGCCAATATAAATTGTGGAGACTTATGGGTTCATCACTGAGCACATCTTTACAGCCACACGGCATCCTCTTTAATGTCTTAGTGTCGGTACCATAGGAATTCTCATCTACAGCTTTATAAATAACCCTGTTAAAGGCTTTTCTGTAAAATAACATTTAGTTGACACTGTATTATTCCCAATTAAAACAAATACAACACCAGAGCCACCAGATATTCACGTTTTAAGAAAAGCTCAGAATGTGTTAATGTGAGCTTGGTGCCTTTTCTCCAGCATGCCCCCATTTGGGCTCCTACCAAATAATAGGAAGATTTATACCCCTTGAACATTTATTAGCTCCGTTTCCATGGGTGACCTGCAAATCCCCCAGTGGAGCCTTGTTGGTGTGTCCAAAGAGAACCTGTATTTGGTGGAAACTGTAGTTTCCATCCATCCATCCTTCAAACATTCAGTAAATGTGTTCCATGGCTTTCCGAAATTTGGACAACTCGAGAACAGGATGTCCACCATAAACGAGTTTTCTGGTCAGAACAGCACCGTGCCGAATCAGATAGTGGATCCGGAGTCCAGTAAATACGCCCGAGACAGTGGCCGAGTTAGAAACTTTAACTACTGTAGAAAAGGAAAAGAATGCGCCTTTGAAGGGCAAACAAGCTTCGCATAGATCTTTGTGTTGTTTTGTTGTCAATGAGTCACTCTAAGCCAACATCCAATCCGTGCCACCGCAAGAAACTCCGGAGAATCCATGGGAACACGATTAGTAGCCTAATATTTAAAACCGAACCTTTTCTGCAAACGTGACGCACGCTCTGACGAATAAGCGCAAACATGACACAAATTCGTTTATTAAGTACGGGTAAAGTAAACGTTTGTGAAAATGACGTGAAATTATTAGTAGGCTATTACTACATTTAATATTACGCCAACAGATGGCAACTAACTGGGAGGTGGAACAGGAACTATAGGCCTATAGCTACATTTGAGCTGATTTCAATTAGTTCACTTAAGGCGCTGAAGTTTAAGATTAATGCTATGATTGTGCTGCGTGCTAGATGTGCTGCGCGTTTACCATATCGATAGAAACTACTTTGAAATGTTCTTATTTATATACACGAAATGGTCTATGCACAAAAAATAATGAAGTTTATAAAATGTCCAGGCTACATTTTGACCAAATAATAGTCAATAGTTGATCATAGGTAAACGCGCGCGTGTGTGTTTATTATAGGCACTAGCATTGAAATACCAGGCATTTCAATTAAATTTTAAACAAAACATCAACCTGGTGCTTCGGGTAAGCTGTAGCCTATAGACAGTTTATTATAATTAATAATAATCACATTTATTTTTACAATATTCTTATTACTATAGCTACTAATAATAATCCACATATTACGATAAACATCCAGTAATTCTCTTTTTGTTAAGTATACAAATAACCTATAAGGTAGCCCTTGTGCCATTTGACCAGCAACTATATATTTATAGTCCATTATAATTTATCACAGTATTATTGATTGGAAAATAATTTCCATTTTCGAGACAATAGCGTAAAAGAAAAACTATTATAATATTAATATTTAAACGTGTCCTTCGGTAACTTCCATCCTCTAGCTATACTCTTAGAGAAGCGCCTTAATGGTGCCATGTTTCCTTGCTCGAACTGAACTCTGTCCTCAGCTTCGATTCCAATTAATTTAAGAAGAATGATTATCAAATAAGTACAGTGCAAGAATCTAAACGCTTTATAACGGTGTAGTAAAGACAAACTCTTGTCGAAACAAAAGCACTGAGTTGCTATCAGGATAGCCAAGAGCAATAAATAAATTACGCACACAAGGCGCAACGTCAGGCTAATTGCAATAAGTGGCAAGAGGATGTTTAAACGATGGAGTAAATCTTAAAAACTGAACTTCTGTTTTCTTACCTGTCTCGATGGCATTGGTTGTAAGTGTCATAAAATTAAGTAGAACAAACAGTTTTGAATGTTTTTGTAGAGTGTTCCTCGCGTTTGCCATCTCGGCATTCCAAAGGGCGCCTAGACTATTCCGAAAGAGCGCTCTGTACCCCAGTCTCGAGATAGCTTGCTCAAAGTCTTAGGTCTGTAGCAGCTGTGTCTTTTCGATTCGGAAGTTCTGTGCTATGAACAACGTAATCATTTCGCAAATATACTATGAAGACTATTTGCAGCCAGTGCGCGCTGACAAGAAAGGCGCACTTCTATATAAAGGTCGCCTGAGGAAAAATTCCCTTTAATGTTTCCGATGCCTTTTTGAGAATAACTCTTCATCATCGTGGCTTTTGTGGCTTTGAAGCATCTCTTTGTTTAATCCGTGTGTGTCCTAGGATTTCCATGACAACGCCTCCAATTTAATGGGTCAGAAGGAGCTAGGCCGGGTTGGACCCCCCTCCAGAATCCGCCCTGTCCTTTATCCGGTATAGCTACTTTACTCGAAAGGGACATGAAAATGAACGAGTGGACAGACCAAATTTGCTGCTTGTTACACATGTTTCGTGAAAAGTTTCCACGATAGTTTTAGAAACCATTGCATTATTTTCATAGAACGATCAAGGAGGTATAGCCTAAACCTCACTGAGAACAATCAAGAAAGCGAGGAATCTTCGGCTTTTACCATTCGTATAAGAATTCCAAAATATATCCTAAATAGGCTATGAACAGGAAAATAAACTTTTGGATTTGGACTCCACATTGAATTCTGTGAAGCCCATAGACTTCTGTCTTGTCACGCTGAGCGTTCATAAGAACTAAGTAAAACCATTGCTGAAATCCAGGCTACATATGTGAACCAAATTTTAAAAAGGCAGATTTACCCAACAATATATTTTGTCTAAATGTTTACTACACATAATACTCTCATCTTACCCTGACATTGTGAACATCGGTTTGCATTTAATTAACCCTGTGAGGCAGTACTTAGCAGTGTTTGCAGTCTCCTGGACTCTTTAATACGCAATTTTCTACCCCCCAATATTTATTCTCTCCCAGCTATATTGTAACAGCCACTGCGTCTGAGGAGTGCACTTTTCATGCACAGTTGGCACAGGCGGACTGCAGATGTGTGACCAGCCAGAGAATGTGCTCAGGGACAGTACTGAAACCCTCTTAAGGCAGGGACAGTACTGAAACCCTCTTTCTCTGGCCATCACTTTGGCCAATTATGCACTGCCCTGCTAGACTGCCAACCACAGGCGAACCTGGTCTTTGATGCCATACATATGCCATACACCGAAGGCAAGTGCTTTGGCAGTGCATGCTACTCTACAGCACACCATGTTGCATGGTCTTATTGCAGCAATTACAGAACTATATAATAATAATAACTTTATATAGCACCTATCATGCATACAGCTCAAAGTGCTTTACAATAAAAGAGATAAGTAAGAAAAAGGACAAGACAAAGCATTAATATCAATAAGAAAATAAGTTCAAAGGGGGTAATCCCAAACGCGCTACAAGCCGGCTATATAAACAAGGAACTGTAGGTGCTCAACAGAAGGACCAGTGAATAGAAAGGATACCAAACCCGGACTACTTCGCTAGGACTAACCCGAGATAAGGAGGACTGGAGCGCACAGAGCTCAGAGCAAAAACAAATATTTTAATACGACTGACGTTTCGACGTCAACGACGTCTTCTTCAGAGTCAAATGAAAATACAGACAATGCACCGGGAGGTATATAAATACCCTCCCATCAATTACACAAAGTAAGGTGCGCATGTGTAGGACTAATATATCTCGTCATAGATACCACATACAAGAAAATAAGTTCATTAAGAATTTTTAAGGATGAGATTTCAAAAGGAATTTAAAAACTCAAATTTCTTCACACGTCAGAATAAACAAAAGACAAAAATAAATAAAAATGAAGAAACAGGATAAAATCAAATCAAACCGTTCTTAATAAAGGAAACAAAATTAATTGAATGCTAAATTTAAAAAATGAGTTTTTTAAAAGGATTTTAAAGGAAGACACAGACTTTGCGGCTTTTATCTTGTCAGGGAGATTGTTCCAGAGTCTAGGGGCCTTCATTGAAAAGGCAAGGTCCCCCTTAGTCCTCAATCTAAACTCTGGAACAGTCAGGAGATCTTTGTTAGCTGACCTCAGTTCTTTGTTTGGATAATAAGGGGTTAAGAGTTCAGTAATATATTCTGAGGCCAGCCCATTTTTTGCTTTAAAAGTCGTTGATAAAATTTTAAACGGTATAACACTGGCTACCAATGCAATGAGGCAAGGAGTGGAGTAATGCAACATCTTTTACTTGTTTTTGTGCACTCGTTGCAGGCTGGACAGGTTACGCTGACTCAGGCAAGTATTAATGGAGTTACAGTTACATAGTCCAGCCGTGAGAAAATAAAAGCATGAATGCCCTTCTCAGAGTCAGCAAAAGATAAGAATGACCTCATTTTTTTTGCAATGTTTCTCAGCTGGAAATAACAAGATTGTATTCATTTTTTTGTGTGCCGATCAAAATTTATGGAGGATTCAAAAATTCTTAGATGTCAATGTCACATTGGAGGCAAGGGGACCAAGCTTAGAACAAATATATTCAGATTGTACATTGTTACCTAAAATGAGAATATCAGTCCTGTCCTTATTTAATTGTAAGAAATTATAGACCATCCAACAATTGACATTGTCCATACAAGCATTGAGAGCTTCTAAATTACCTGGCTTGGTGGCCAGATACAGCTGGATATCATCTGCATAAAAGGGAAATGATATGTAATGCTTACAAATTATATGGCCGAGAGGAAGCATATATATTGAAAATGAAATTGGCCCAAGGATTGACCCTTGAGGCGCTCCACCGGTAATTGGTACTGAGGATCATAAATTATTACCAGTTGAGACACAAAATTGCCTGCCATAAAGATAAGATAAAAACCAATCCAGAGCAATGCCAGTGATGTGTGTTACATTGAGGATGAAAGGCAGATGGAAAGACTGTACTTTAGGTTAACTCTTCCTCTCATTGTTAATGTTAGTTTTAAAATTTGCATCAAATAGTTTTTCTTCACATTATCTATTAATACAGGTGGATGCAATCCACTGATGTAATCCAGGTGACCTACCATGCAGTACCACTGCCGTACTCCACCTAGGATTCAAATGTCCAACCTTATGGCTAAGTGTATATCTCAGCTAATTAATTGGTTCTCTGTGAATTTAAACCAGCATACTCAATGGATACATATACCACATCTTAAAAGGAACTGCAAAGGATCTTGGAAAAAAATATTCCAGTTTCTGTATTTGATCCATGCAGGCCAGGCAGGCATTGCAAATGTTTTGGAACTTGCCATTTAGCTCACTCTACTGCATGTGACCATACAGCTATTCACATTATCTACTGTTGGGGCCTGTTCAATACAGGCTCGTTTGGAGGATTCAAGGCAAGCAGCAGGTATGTAGCAAAACCTTGATTTGTGAGTGTATACAACAGGGCAACTGTAAGTTAGGCAACAACAAAAAAATCCATACCTGGGTAACTTAAAAAGACTTGTAGAATGAGGAGAGCTGGAGCATGTAGACCTTCTGAGTTCATTATTACATTTAATGAACAGGACAAAATGAAATTGCTATATACACATTCTGGAAAATATAAGTAAATACTGTTATATTATTCTGTATGTACCGTAGTCTGCTTCAAATAATGACAACCTTCAATCCCACGTCCATGACGAAATACGTCACTGGAAGCGTGCGTCGTACGTAAGTATTTCGGTCCCCCAAACAAGTTTGAAAGTGAAGGAGGAAAATATATAGCGATTTGGGGGGGAAAAAACTGACGTATGGGCGCTAAATAATAAAAAAACTGAGTACTATGGGAACATTTATGTATGCCAAAACCGCCTAATCAGACGTTTATGGTAAATTCACACAAGGTTCGAGTGACCATGTTTTATTATTTTAATAAATGGGGAAATTGGAAGCTAGCTAGCTCGGTAGCCGGGAGCTAACGTTAAGTAACATTTTAAATTGAAAGCCTTCATTGGCTAGCTACATGTCATGTGTATCTAGCTGGCTAGGTTGCTAAAGCTATAAGTGGTTTATAGGTAGCATTTTTTCGTTGATTCGTGTATTTGGATAGTTAACTAAATGGTAAGTTAGTTTTCGGTAATTTAGCTACACAATTTCAGCCCATTGTGGTATATGCAGGTAACTAACCAACGTTAGCTTGCTAGCTAATAATAGCTGTATATGTGACATAGCTAGTGCTAGCTAAATACTGCGTTGCACGTATTTTTTTGTTGTTGACACTTTTCAATATGATCTGCGCTTCTTACGCTTAGATTCCGTCTTGTTAAAATATTACTTAGTCCCTACTACAATGGCAAGCCAATTTAACGTTACTTTCCTTATTCAGAAGTACCTAGGCTAACGCGAACTACTTCTATGCTACACGAGAGATCACCCTAACGCTGGCTTGCTTTTTTTGGTCATAGCTAACGATATCTAGCTAACACTAGCCGCCTGACTCGATAGCAAACGTTCCGTTTTACGAAAATAGTCATTGCTAATATTAGCTACCTGCGTCAGACAACTAGTGAGCTACAATGTATTATTTTTTAAAATGCAATTTACCTAGCCAGCTAATTAACAAGCATGTATATTGTTGACGATGGCCATCTAGCTAAAATGTGCCACCAGCTAGCTAGCTATATATGGAAATGGCTAGCCATCCCGCTAGCTAGCTATATACACATATTCGGGGAGAGAGTAGGCCGGTGAATCCGCGGTCTCTACACTGGGAATCTCAAGGTTAGTGTGGTGTTGTTTCCGTAGAATGGCCCCTCGACTACAGCTTGAGAGAGCCGCCTGGCGCTGGGTCGAGACTGTGAGACCGGAGGATGTCAATGACGAACATATAGAGACGGCATACCGCATCGGAGTACCAGCGTGCAAGAGAGGAACATGCAGGTAAATAACGTACAATATAAGGTTTTAGAACTAATGTAGCTTGTTAAATAGATATTTACTGACGTTACTGGCTAAATGTGCTGTATTGTTGTGTAGAGAACAGGATATATACCTATTTCGTTTGTATTGCATATAGTATGTTTCGAATGGTTACTATGCGTGCATATTGACTAGTTGGAAATTCGCTAAAGCAAATATTTGTTTGACCTTTCTGCCCTTGTAACTTACGTTAAAGTTAATCAGTCCCTGTTACCTGCCCAGGGACAAGAGATGAAATGTAGCTTGATCGCTAATTCTGGGACAGCCATGTGCCTGTCCACTGTCCCTGACAAAAAAACAAACTAATATATAAATAAATATTGAGGTATACATCTAGGTTATATGTTATGTTATGATGTGATGAGGTATCCTCCTTGGATGTGTTTCTGTCTTGGACAAAAAACAACAAAAAAAAGATTTCCAAAGAGTTTTCCTGTTGTCCATTCACAATTTCAGTACAATTGTTGTCTGAATGTAGTTACATTGAGATCTGATCACTCAGATTTAAAAAAAGGTTATGGAACGGTAAGTGCAAATGATTGGAGTGAAAATGTTGTCCTGGTAAATGTGACATTTTGCCTCTCCTCAGAAGGAATTGCAAAGGAAACCCCAACTGTCTTGTTGGCATTGGAGAGCATGTCTGGTTAGGAGACATAGATGAAAATGCCTTCCACAACATCGACGACCCAAATTCTGAAAGGCGAGACAAGGTATCTTATTCCATTCATGTAACATTTATGGCTGGTTTGGGAAGTGCTTTAACGGCATATGTAAATATATGATGAATTAGTCAAAAAAAATTTATTCAACAAGTGATTATTTTTACCTGATGTATGGGGCAAAACCGCCTCAAAAAGTGTGCTGAATCAAGGTGAGAAGTATAAATACAGGTCTCCTAGGATGTTTCTGACGAAACAAGCATCTCTTTCCCCAGAACACGTTTGTGGGGCTGACAAACCTAGGAGCTACGTGTTACGTGAACACATTCCTGCAGGTGTGGTTCCACAACCTGGAGCTACGGCAAACCTTGTACCTTTGTCAAAATTCCCGAGCGGAGGAGCACAACCTGGACTCAGGTCTGCATCAGCACTCTCTTCCCGGCTGGCACTGTTTCAAACTGTTTCATTCCTTTTTCTGTATCAATAACTCAATAACTTAATTTTTTCTTACTATGAAAGACCCTGTCTCATAGTTTCAGAATCAATCAGCTGCTGATTTTCCATACTAAAGGAAAATTAAGTCACATGATCTCTTCATTTTCAGTTTTCACACCTCTTGACTTCAGCAGGTGTATTTTTTTTATTATTGCTATTTTCAGTCAACTTAGTTTGGATTACAGGAAAGTGTCCAGCTGTCTTTAGCTTCCCTAATGTCAAACTACAATGAGATCAGCAGTCAGTCCCGCTTTCAGACAGAAAAAGTAATAGTATCAATAAATTTGCTTTTTTAATGTATCGCTATTATAATCTTTCAAGAATATTAATGAGAAAGAATAGAAATGTGGGTTTGTCTTCATTTTTTATGACTTAACAGGCATTTAATAATGATTCAAGTAATACATTTGTGACCACAAAGTTTTAATATTCCATTAATCAAATTTTTGTTCACGTTCGATTGCAGACTATGAACCCCAGACCATATGTGAACACCTGCAGTACCTGTTTGCATTGCTGCAAAACAGCAACCGGCGATACATTGACCCCTCTTGTTTAGTGAAGGCATTGGGGCTGGACACAGGACAGCAGCAGGTATAACCCCATGTTATTTAGTCATCACTGTTTCTGAAAACAGTTCACACGCCCCGAATGTCAGGTCACACTGAATTGTTACGAAACATTCCTAACACCTTCATAAGCAGTTTTAACACGTCACAAGCAGAATCCTTATCTCAAAGCGTTTTGTGATGAGCATGTACAGTAGAACCACAGAGATGCAAACATGCTGGAAATGGAGGTCATATGCAACCTTGATAGTGAACCCAAAATACACTTAAATTAAGAATTAGAATTATGGTGGCATATCAATGCCAAAAATCGCGAGAGAAAATAAAATTTAGGCTCCGTGCATGCGAGGAAAGTCCGTATTTGAGTGCAATATTGTAGCCTTTGATGAGAAATCCAGGCTTTGTGCACGCATATAACCTGAAGGAGTACGCAAAACTGTTATCCAAGCACAGCTACTGCTTTTTACAGTGGTGGGCAGGGCCAACATTAGCTATAGATTCAGTCGGTGTTCTTTCATAGTTGAGGGCCAGCGAGGGGGACAACAATGTCTGTCACTGACTACGTTTACATGCATACCATATTCCGAATAAGGTCAATATTCTCTTTAAGGAAATATTCCGAATAAAGTGTTTACATGCTCCGTAGAGTGTTGAGCGCCGCGAATATTCCTGTATACATGTTAATCGGCATATTCCGAATAAACTAGGACGTGCACATTCTTTTCCCGCTATAATTACCTTTTTTCTGCAAAAGGTTTGGAAGATGCTTGCTTTTGCGTTATATTGTGTTGTCTTAGCACTTCTACAACATAATTGAACAAGAACAATTGTTTTAATTCACATCCTCAATAATGGCAAGCGAGAGAGCAAGGAAATAGCAAATGGAGCTATAGTTAACATCTGCCAGAATTTGCCATTTGTGCCACATAGAAACTCCCGGAGACAATGGAAGAAAGTTTGCAGCGAGGACTGGTGGGAAACGTGATGGTACAATTTACTGATGCAGTGGCAAGAAAATTTCTGTACATCGAGAGGCTCATTCAACAAAGTGTGCATAATGATGGAAAGGATTATGAAACCTTGTGACAAAACACTACGTGCCCCTGTGCCACTTGCTATGTGTGTTGCTATCGTCCTGTACAAATTGGGAGCCGTGCTGAGTATCGTATGTTTGCGATTGCGAATTGCGAAGTGTACAGTAAAAAAAAATTGTGTAGCCTACACGTTCTGTCAAGTGATTAATTGTTCTGTGATTAATCATTTATTTAAAGTCCCCACTGATGAAGAAGCGTGCGTTTTGTTTTTTTGACTTTAGAGTAGGCTGCCTTGAGTGTTTTCCAGCAATGTTTGACCTGGTCACTGGTGCGCACAAAACCTGCTTCCTTAATTAGTTTGACGCACACCCTTTTAAAAATGGCACTATTACGGTGCTTTCTCCCGTAAATGCATTCCATTATATTCATGTCTTTCGTTATTTGTAGACATAAGTCTCCAGAAATGCGAGCTTTTCGCCATTATGGACCCAAAATTCCTTGCAGATTGATGTGCAGACTAAATAAATATTCTGTTCAGGGGCATATTCCGAATAACTTGTTTGCATGACTGACCAAATATTTTGGTTAATGCAGGCATATGCCAGGTGTCTATTCGGATTTCGAGCAATCAGAATATTGGCTTAATCGGATTTTGGCAATTGGGTTAAGGTGTTTACATGACTCATACATAATGGGAATACTACCATATTCCGATTAATATAGGAATATTGGTGTGCATGTAAACGTGGTCACTGTTCTGAGTAGGGACACATCGTAGATCAAGCTAACTATCGTTGTTTTATTATGTCAGAAAATTACACTGACACGTTGTTTCCTAAAGATAGTTTGGCAAAATAAACCAAACAGTATGCTACTCGAGTGCTGTCCTTATGCGGTTACAGAGTGGACAAATGATCCAACTCAGTGGCCTCCGGTATCATTCCCTGATCATCTTCTGTCTTATTGAATCCCCCGGTAAGGAACCATGTCAACTACATTATGATCCAGTGGCATACCGTCGGCTGTAAAATAGGCCTTCTGTAACCTTACCTTTATACGCATATTAATCTCAACCTGTTTCCATTCATAGTTCTTAATTATCAATCAAGCAATACTGAATAACAAATAGCCTATCAATGAATAGAGCAAGTTTTTCTGTGCTAGCATTTTTCTTTGTGTCCTAAAATGTGTAGCACTGACTTGTATATGTATTGATAGCTGCAGCGCTGGAAAAAGCAGGGTATAGGCTACAGCATTAGACTTGTTTCTGTTTATTTAGCTTGAGTAGCCTAACAATCAAACAATTAATTTGCTGAATAATCAACTAGCCATATTCAAATCAATAACTATCTATAGGTTAAAACCACATTTACCAACAATAGAGAACTGGAAGGAATCTGTTAATGAAATATATAGAATGGAGAAACATATGTATGAATGTAGACCTATATGTAGGAATGTATGCAGCTGACATTTGATAGAACAAGTTAAGCAATTTATATATGGCAATATGTATGTATAGAAGTATGTAAGTATTGGCATACATATTTGTAATTCATTTTTATTTATCTATTTGTATTTATTGTTTTTTTTGTTTTTTTATTTTGTGTTGTGAAAAAAGTTAAAATAAAAATTAAATGCTCCATGTTTTTAAATGTTCAGTGTTTCATAGATTGTAAATTCATTTTTTCTTGCCTTAATTAGGCTATGCGTTGCGCTCAGTGGTCTGAGACAAGAGGCTGTCCTGTTTAAATTGCTTTGACTAATTTTAGTGCTATTTTAAAATTACATTCTTTAACGCATTCAGATTATTGCCTGATCCTTGTTAAACAATCAAGTTCGTTTGTCGTTATTTCTTAATCATAGGGTATATGTCTTCTAACTCACCCTAATTCACAACTAAAAAGTGATATAAACAACGTAGCCTACGGAGGTGATGTCTTATAAACTTTTATTTTGGCTATTCGAGGGACGTCACAGACAACACGCCCGATGTCACCGACGTTCTACGGACGACTAATGGACGCGATTTTGGTCAGTGGGTTAATAAATAAAAGATTTAAATAGCCT